>JAHDVE020000625.1:0-274626 GCA_022606495.2 Halesus radiatus
AATAGTGATTTATAAGTATAATCGTTTGTGAAAACGGTTTTTTTCTCATTATAATCATTTACATTTCAATTGCAAATTCAAGTGGCAATCTGACATGCGCGTGTGTTTTGTGTTGTTGTCAACGTTCCATAGACATTCTGACAGCCGGTACTGTAGACAGCTAAATAATGCTGATTAGATGACGTTATTGTATGGCGAAATCAATGTTTTTCGACCTTTTAAACTTTTCATCAATTAGTCATATTATTTTTCATGGCGCTATAGATATATCTATTGAAATATTCACTTTGCATTTTTGATGGTTTTGTTCTTTTTATATATATATATATATATATATTTTTTTTTATTAACTCCACAAGGGAGGTTAAGCCATCTTTGTTTTGTCATCATTGTCATCCTTTCTTATCCACACTTTGTCATATTTGGGGATGTTATGTTGAGGGTCTATTGTACATTATAATATGTTTACCATTTGTGAATGAATAACTTTTTATAATTTCTTCAAAGGGTTGATATTCGCTTTGTGGCGTCATTAATAATAAATGAATTAAAAATTACTTTGTATTATTAATATATACGTAACAACATGGTTCGAAAGCGATACTTTCCTCATCAGTAATATATAGAAATACATATTTTTAATATATCATAAACATAATATATAGAATAATACGATCGGGTTTAAAAAAAACATTCATAACAATGAATAATGATTAAAAAATATTTATGTGTTCTGAAAAATCTTTTTTTTTAAGAAATGAAAATATTATTTTTTCGTCTGAATAAATAGTAACCTTTACGCATCATTTATGTCACAGTTCTACATGCATTACCATCTGAAAACTAATCAAAGGATTCGTAATAATATTCAAGATCGAACATAAATTTTTGTTTATGCATACTCGTATATGTAAATAGGATACATTATAAATGCATTTATTTGTAATATTCAACTGACATAATAACTACAAACTAATCGAAAATATATTCCGTGCCGAGAAACATAACGTTATCTAACTGCACTCTCTTGCTGTGGAGGCTTATTGTCGATAATTTGAAATATTTTTTTTGAATAATGATTGTTTTTTTTTGTTTCAGGTCTTCGGTACCTTTCTCTTAATATTCATAAGCGGAGATCCGGTTGCTGGGACAAGGTATTATTAGGTTCAATAAAAATATATTAAATTTAATCCAGTCAAAATTTTAAATATTTAATATTTAAATACTTATACATACTAATGAGACTAAACAACTACAAAAAAATACATTTATATATATATATATTGCACTGAATTACTTCTCAGTGAAAATTTTACATTCTTACTCTATTATTATAAGCAAAACAAAAAGTATCATTGAAATTTTTGTCTGTAATTAAGATGTTGCTGTTTTAATCGATGGGAATAGACACCATTATCGACAAAGAAAGATTTTGAATGGAGAAAACATTTTCTCACCCTTCAAACAATTACTCATTGTTCAAAGAAATACCAACTAATGCCGACATTTTTTTTTATTTATGCCATTATACATGAACATTGTTACAATGGTAGGTATACATTAACCCAACAAGTTAACACTGAATTTTAAAAAATACTCTCAGATGTTAATAGATTAAATAAATCCCTCAATTAAAACCATTATACATGAACATTGTTACAATAGTAGGTATACATTAACCCAACAAGTTAACACTGAATTTTAAAAAATACTCTCAGATGTTAATAGATTAAATAAATCCCTCAATTAAAACCATTATACATGAACATTGTTCGAATAGTAGGTATACATTAACCCAACAAGTTAACACTGAATTTTAAAAAATACTCTCAGATTTTAATAGATTAAATAAATCCCTCAATTAAAACCATTATACATGAACATTGTTACAATAGTAGGTATACATTAACCCAACAAGTTAACACTGAATTTTAAAAAATACTCTCAGATGTTAATAGATTAAATAAATCCCTCAATTAAAACCGCGAGAAAAGTACAAGGAAAAGTACAACATAAAAATCCTATTAAATAATCCATCATTTTCATACATTTCAAGTAAAACTGTTTTGTTATTGTAAAATTTTGCTTTCTTTACATTATTTTACAAGTGAGAGAATTAATGGAACTGTTTGATTGCACGTTTGAAAATGCTTTTCCAGAGCGTAACGATATGACATAAAAAAGATCCAAAGCAATTTACAAAACTTGGAATACGTTTTTATTATATATTTTAATTTTGTTATTATAAATGTGTATTTGTTATTATTTATTTATTTAGCTTAAATATAACAATTTTTACATAATAATATATTATAAACATAAAGCGAAAATTCATTCCTTATTTCTTATTTCTCCTCACTATACATATATGTGAACCTATAATATACCTACATATAGATCTACTAAATAAACACAGTATGATTTTTAGGTTTGTTGAGGGCGCTATCGATAAATCAATGTTTTATACTCCTACCTAATAATATTTTATTATCTCTTCTCTCTCTATAGTACTCTTTTATCTATATTTTGCAAATTATTTACTTATAACCCTAATTACATATATACACACATATATATATATATATATATATACGAGTATATAGTCTTCTGTCACTGTGTTATTTTTTTTAATAATAATTTTGAGCAATTATTACTTATTTTTAATTGCGTAAAGGTTTATTTTGCTTTTTTTAAATTGATTGTTTGTGTGGCGATATTTATATTGTGCGATTGAACCTACCAAATATAATTTTGAATGTTGGAAAATAATATCTATTAACCTATGGGATTCATTTGAATATCCGAAATTCATGTAGCGAAATGATTGATTTCGCATCATTGTTGACCTTATGATTTAGGTAAGTGCATAGACTTAAGTGCAACGACCGCATATTCGTGAAAGTTGCTTGATTGGCGCATGTTCGTTAACTCACTCGCGGTATGTTTATAGAATTAACTGTCTATTAATGTGTCATCATTATGTATCAAAATGTTATTTGCAGTTTTATTAAAAAAAAATAAAGGAAAAAAAATCAATTTATGAATTGCTTTCAGGAAGAAGATTCGCATTCATGTACCCGAGAAGGTGAAGCACATCCACCACTACAAGAAGGTGTTCATCACTCAGATGCAGACGCAACCCACGCCGCTGTATACAGATCGCAAAGAGGCAACGGAGCAATATGCGCCCGCCTTCCTGGGCACGGAGAGCGTGCCCACGGTCGCGCTCGTGCCCCTCTCGGTGCGCACCGAGACCACCGTGAGTCCCAACCTGCAGCCGCTGTATCGCGCGCGCGGCCATTACGGCCCGACACCTGTGTACCGCAAGCCGAAGCCGCGTCCAGCCAAGACGCGACCCTCTTCCTCTAAACGAGTCAAGATTCTAACCATAGAGCCGCGGAAGAAAACTTACACCAAACTCAAGAAAACCAAGCGCATCATTATCCGAGATGAACCTCGCTTTAAAGATAACAAAGGTGCCGGCACCAGCCCTTCTTACCAAAGTGATTTTTATCCAGACGGGCGCCCGAAAGTTAACTCTTTCAAAAAAGGTCGTAAGCCGAAACGCGTAGAGAAATTTGTAGATGGCGACACTGAGCACATTCATACTTATTCCGAAGAGCATATCCATCAGGTCGTGTACGACAATCCACCAGAGGGAGGAAAACCGGAAGGCTTGGAAGCGGCGGCGATAGCACATGGCTCAGTGCCGTTCTACTCGAATGCCGCTTCTCTGCCTCCTCCACACACTCTGCTTCCTCTAGATATGGCTATCCACCACGCCATGCATTCCCCTCCGATGCAACCGCTCATACCCACCAATATCCCCATGAGGCATTCCATTCTACCCCCGGGGTTGCATCCTTCCATATCTACGTTAGTTCATCCGGTATACCCAGAGAGTTTTAATCCCGCTTATCACGAAGGCATTCAGGAGTCCATGTCTCATCCGATCCAATCCACGATACAAGTCGGCTTCAGACCAACAGATAATTTGCATGGTACAGCTTTACCCCGTCATTTCGAGAATATGAATTTGGCATCCATCAGTTCGGTTGGATCACTAGGAACCCCCGCCCATATGGAATACATGGATTACAATCCCCGAGAAGCTTCACATAGGCATCATTACCACGAACACGGGAATGTTGGTTCTAATAAATTGCCTACACCGTATTCTACAAAGGCAAGTGACGCCAACATTAATCCTGTTCAAACACATACATCAAAACACCGTTCATCTCAAAGTAATAAAGGGTCTTGGGTGCCTCAGGATAATGCAAGCAAAGACACCGAATTGAATGAAAAATTGCATACCTTCAATGGGCTGAATGAAAACCACCGCAATAAACATGTCCCGAATGACGACGAAATAATCATCGCATCAGATCATGGTTTTGGAGAACTAACTACTGACGCTCCTTCATATTCAGGATTTACTAATGTTAGAAACGGAAAAAGAAAGAAACCGAAGGCCAAACCAGTACCCAGAATAGTCATCAACAACAATAGCAAAAAGAAAGCAAAATCTAATCAAATTAACGTACATCTATCAATAGACAATAAACCTTCTAGTACGCCAATTTCCTTGATGGGTGGCAATTCATATAGTGAAGGAAGAAATGGGGGTTTCAGGGACTTATCAGACTCTTCATCACTTTCCCATAGAAATAAGAAACCGCACGGGATTTCGTCCTCGGAATCACATAGAGACTCATTTACTTCTGATGACTATCCCAAAAAGGAAAACAAGCCATTCTCTGGCCACCAGAGAAAAATACCCAAGAAACCAATATCTATTCAAAACATAAATTTTGAAGGGACAGACCATAAGTCTGTGATTGACCATTTTGCTGAAGGTTCAAATTTGTCACCGACAGTCCACGCGGGTCCCAACGATGTAGCTGAACGTGTATCACCCCGGGATACCCAATATTCGCATGAAGATAACTACGATTATAGGACGATAAACGGTTATGATGTCGCCAACCAAGTTCCGGAAGCTTCCAATACTAACATACAAATAGTGGAGGCCCCTTCGTTGAGGACTATGCAGACTACAAACTATCCTGAAGTAATGGAAACAACAACATCGACAGACCCAAACACAACAATGAATGTCCTCACTACCACTACAAACCAGGCAAGAAGGCATAGGATGAAATCACCCGAATCAAATAATAAAAAGACTAGGACATCCGTTAATAAGCGGGTTCAGAAAAATGAAAAGGCTCCCTCAATACAACAGACAAATTACTCTAATTCCAGGGGGGAGTTCAAGTACGGAGACCGCCTCAATGAGAGGTACGACTATGAGTACGATAACTTGATGTTCGCCTGAAGACGTCTTCCATCTTCTTCTGTAGTTCGGTGTAGTTTGATTCGATGGGAAATAACACTACCAATGTACCTTACTTGCTTTGCCGATATGGTTTTAAATGTCACGCTTACCATGCTCACTGTAAACTGGGTGATTCATATTATATAGGCAGAGTAAACAAATTAATTAGTAAATTATAGTATTTAAAAATTATTACCCTTTCTATGTTCCTACATACAGAATAAAATATACTATTCACTGTTATAGTTCAAATTATAAATAAAATAACTTTGAAATAATTTTAACAATAACAGCGAATAGTATGGAATTGGTATACTTTCTCCAAAAATGTACTAAAGTAGTATTTGTGGTGTAGCGTAATTAAACAAACCAAAAATGCAATATATTTATTTCAGGTAAGCCCTTATGCTTTTATATTGTATTTGGCTTTCCTCCTTTTTGGAATGAAAATGATCCTAGAAAATACCAAATATTATAATTACTGCGAAAATTTTATACCAAAAATGTTTATTTACACTTATTAGAAAATGTGCGAATTATATTTTATTATATGATTAAATATATTTACCATGTGTTATTTCAGGTTTCCATCACCTCTTTATCAAGTCTACAATTCAAGAAACAAAAGCGGCACCAAACACCAATTACCTTTCTTACCTCCTCAAATTCTCCTAAAATATTTATAAAAAATCTGCATTCTTTAAGTTCAACCTTTTGTTGAACTTGAAGAAAGTTATTACGAAATAGAATACCAATATAATTATGTAAAAAATTAACCATTGGTTGAAAACTAATTAGGTTACATTGAGAGTCCGTTTAAAGAATACTCTCCTGTTGTTCCAAGAAAAACTTTCTCTTGATTACCTAAGAAATTTAAAAGTAAAAGGAGTTTGGAATATTTGCCGATCAACAGCGCCACGATTTGATAATATCGGCAGTTGAAAGCCACTTTTTTACCACTTCTTGACAAGTGCTTCTTGACTTACTGAGCCATTATTTGCATACTTAATAAATTAATACGTGTGCCGGTCTTCATAGCTTGTTTATTGCATTTGGTATTTTAGAGTGTCGAGCAATGTCGTCTTCGATGCGGTGGTTCATGAATAAGCTTTAGAAAAAAAATACTTTAAGACATTAGAATTATACCCAGAAATGAGGATAGGAAAAGGTATATTTTAAAGATAATCGGCGGCAATAAACGTAGTAAAAGAAACCAAAAGTTAAAGGTGAGCTTTACCAAAAGTTCAAGTTTCAATAATTTTTAAGTGAAACGTTTTCACCAACACCTCAAGTAATTGTTTATGGTCCATTTGAAAAACCAAACCAGCCACGACTAATCAATGGGTTAAATATGAACATAAGTTAAGTATTAGCATGAAAATGTAAATAATATATTATTTGCGTCGCATTGTCATCATGCGGTCGACACAACCACGCCATTTTATAAATAATTTGTTTTACGCTATGGAAAATCTTTCTCAGTAATTATCTGCTTATGTTAAAATTCATCGGCAATAAAAATGTATGTACGTTGATTGATGATAGAACAATGCTTTTGACTAACAGTATGTATGAATTATATTGCAATATATCATAGAAAAGACTCGTTACTTTTCAATAAATAACAAAACTACCACAGAGATGCCAAAATATGTCCAACACACAAAAACAATTATTAAAAATCATACTTCATAACATCTTAGATAATGCATCAAATAATAATAAACGTAATCCACACACTTAATAGCAGCGCCGGAATAGGCCGTTATTCTTTACACGCTTCTGTGAGAGGTCGTCCAGAACTCTCTAATCATTTAGCCTCTTCGGAGAAGCACATTGTTTCGCATTATATAGGTTCAGCCATTTATAGCAGCCATTGTGGGTGCGGGTACACGCCACCCGAGTAGGCATTAATGCATGTTGGCTTTGATTGATGTATCTTATACAAGTCACGAATATAAGTGGATTGCCAGTCACCCCGCTTACGTCACGCGGTAGACGTGTAAAATCCACTTCGTAGTTTGCCACTTTTACTTTCACTGACCGCTGGTGGTTCCCAGACTTTCATTGTTAAGAATAGCACGCATTAACTTAACTACATGCTATAAGTGCGGGTACACCTTCAGCACCGTAATGAGACAATAACTGAACCGAAGAATTTATTGTATTACGTATTTTTTATTGACATTCTTCTAAAGGTTATGTATTCGATGGTGGAGAAATTTAACGATGTTTCACTTGTTCATGGAATCATTTTTAACAGGTAAGTAACTACTGATTGTCTTTGGAGAGTTAAATAATTATAATCTTTTTAGAGAACATCTGAAAAGTTGCAGAAAAGAAAAGGGTAAAGCTTTTCTGTGTCTTTTCGGATTCGCGTTTCATTCTAGAGTTGTTAATATTATCTTCAATTATTAAACATATTTTACAATGAGGCTTATAAGCTTCGATAAGTTATATTTAAAAAATATATATTATTGTAGAAAAATTCACAGATGTCCCATATAAATAAAAATCGGATAGGTATATCCGAGACACTATCTAATGATCGCTAATAAATTGGGGTGGAATCTTGTAGTTATGATAAAAAGGTAGCAGCCAAACAATATAAGGGAATGAATTAATTGAAGATGACATTGACAGTTCTTTGAAATCGAAGTATGATACCGATAAGATTGGGGTAGCCATAGCTCAGTGGATTAGAGTTCAAGGTCCCAGATATACCATGAGGTCCTGGGTTCGAATCTCAGGTGTTGCCGTTACCTTTTTTTCTGCGTCTTTTCGGATTCACGTTTTATTCTAGAGTTGTTAATATAATCTTCAATGATTACAAATATATACTGCAATTTTTCTTTATAAATTTCCATCAATCTAAGCAGATGTGGATTACTTAGAAAATGTGTTTTTATTGACAACCTTCAAAGGGTTGTATTCAATTTAAGATGAAATTTAAGATTACTTGGTTAACGAGGTTTGATTTGTTTACAGAATAATTTTAGTCGGGTGATGATTTTTCATGACAAGAAGTTTGCTAATCTTGGTAGTTGGCAGATCAATTTTTCTTTATTCGTTAATTACCATCAATCTATTCACCAGTGGGAAGCAGTAGTAGTATTTTAGACTATCGACGTCTTTTCAAAGGGTACAGAACCAACCAAAAAATAACATGTGTTTTTATTGTCATTCTCCAAAAGGTTATGTTTTCAACGGTGGTGAAGAAATTTTCACATTAACTTGTTTATGGAATCATTTTGATCAGGTATAGTTCCTCTTCATAAACGAAGATCTTAACAGTAATATAAATCATTGTGAACCTGGGCAGATAACTGGCCATTTTCTATTAATATATTGCTGGATTATAAATCTATTTCTATCGACGTGTTGGCCAGAGGAAAGTGGTTTCTTAAGCTGCTGGAGCAGACTGCGTCTTTCTGAGTGGTCGATAACTAACCTGCTGATTTTAGTATGGGGGGAGAATTTCATATAGATTTTATTAGAAATACATACATACATACCCAGGCTTTTTATATAGTATTTCAAAAGTCCACATACGGAACCGTCGTTTTCATTTAAGGGGTTATAAGAAACAGTAAATTTATGTTAATTATTTTCTAAAGGAAGTTCATCATCATTTTGATGTAAGTATTTATAACAATAGTAATAAATGGTTTATTCCAGAAGTTATGCAGGGGTAGTGCAATGTAATATTTTCCGTAGATTACCATAACACATACAAATGATTACAATAAATAAAAATAAATAAAAGGGAAAAGAAAATTAATTTTAAAAAATGTATACAAAATTAGACACGTTTACGGTGAATAATTGACGGTCTCCCGTCTAAAGGGTCAAAACGGGGTCTACATCCATGAAGCGGTGGCAGTAATTATGATATTCTTGGATTGGTGTACTCTGCACCATAGGCTTCGCAAGCGGTGGCGTAGAAGTGCCCTGAAAGAGTGCACCCGTCCCTCCAGGAACATTTCCGTAGCGCTGCAGTATCGTGGTAGGCGGAATAGTTATGCGTTATTGTAGGCATCGATAATATAAAAGCGCAGACGCAATTACATGGTATGACATGTACTCATGTTAGCTGTCGGTCGTCAGACAGAGTAGTGGAGCGAGATCAATCGCAATACAATCATAATGAATCATAATATAGAGTAACCGCTATTATTATTATTCAGAATTTCCAAAAATTTAAAAAATATATATACATATACATCTACTTCTTCGTCGCCTGTTCACATTTCGTAGCAATTTAACGTTTCGCAATTAAACTTTAATTAGTAATATCTTCGAAATAATACACCGGCGATTAAAAATTCTTGAATCAATATCAATCTTCGCCAAAAAACTTTCCTCTTGAAATTGTCACGTGCTGCTTATCTCCTACATCATATTGTGAATCATTTCGGCAGCCCGGACAACAAAAAAATGTTAAAAAAGTGAGGAGAAGAAACGTAACCAGTCCGAAACGTGTTCGCTATTATAGTTTGTACGAGGCGAAAATAACGAGGAACAAGTTACGCAAGATGTAGAATTCGGCCCGTTCACATTTGCAGCGAGGTAATGAGTTCTCGCCATACAGCCTTCCTCCCCCCCTGCAGCCTTCCTCTCCTCCTGCAGCCTTCTCGCCGTGCGGGTTGTTGACCAGATGAAAGTAAACTTGAACCTTTTCAAGAAAATATTATTCGACATTCACTGTCATTAAAATGCGTTTACAGCTGCTTATGCCACGTGAAAATTTTTATTTTACTGGTTTTGGCCGTACTATGTTTTATATAAGTTGCATTGTAAATTTGCTGTTTGTAGTCAAATTTATATATTTAATATTTCACCATAAATATACATGATAATAATTTCTTCAAAATATTGGTATTCACTTTGTGGCATCATTATTAATAAATTAATTATTAATTACTTTGTAATCACCACTTTATTAATATATACATATCAACGTGATATATTAATAAAGTGAGTATTCTGTATATTCCCGATAAGGAAACCATCGCTTTCGAAACATGTTGACATGTATATATTAATAAAGCGGTGATTACAAAGTAATCTTTAGTTAATTTAATTATATATATAATAATATTATATTCCTCAGAACAGGGTTCACATAGTGAGGTAGCTATAGTACTTATATTTTTACATGAATTGTATGAACCAATTTATCGGCAATGAAACTTTTTTTTTAAATATGTAAATAGGAGTGCAATATTTAATCATTGAAGAAGATACTATTAACATAACCTAAATGAAATATGAAACCGAAAAAAAACAACAGAAAATAAAAATATATCAGTCGCATCTGGACTCGAACCCAGGACCTGTGTCTTTTCGGGACAACCGCTTTACAAAATTAGCTAATCAGACCAGTTCAATTTATGTCATCTTTATCGATATCATATTTCAAATTCGAGACTTTGTCAATATCATCCTCTATTTTTTAATCCCATAGTATTGGATTAAAGAATAAAATAAATGTAACAAATTAGGAGTGTAATACGAATGCATTCAAATAAATATATATTTGTACTTGTATATTGCTTTGTAACTTTGTACATATTAGTGGAATTTGTACATTTACTCATTATCTATACTTACGGTCGTGTAGGTGAGCTTCATGTGCTTTAAGTTATGAAGGTGTAGGAGCAAGTAAGCCAACCCGCTCGATAAATATAACGTTTATATCTAATTTATACCACGTGTTAAATATCAATTATACCAATAAGTTTGCACTTGTATGAAATGTATTTCTACGTAGGTTTGTGTATAAGTTGCAATTTATTTACATATAAATGTTACTTTTAATCATATATTGGAAATCTGAAAACCTGGAAAACCGAATGCTTAATGAAGTATTAATACGGAAGATAGAAGCATTTGTGAAAATGAACTAGCTATTAACCCTTTGAACCCTAAGGGGTTCATTGTATCAGCACCATATCCCTGAGCTCCTTAGCAGTTTTTGACCAAAAAATAATATTTGACTAAAAACGTAATTTAGATCAATAATCAATTGTCAATTAGAAAACTATTTTTTTAGTTCATAATATTTGCAGACTTCCGGTAGCAAAAAAAAATTATACCTTAAGGGTATTTGCCTCGCCAAATCAGGCCGGTTTACCGGCCTATAGGGTTCAAAGGGTTAAGAAGTATAAAACTCCAATAGGTACGAGTATCTTGGTTATATTATAAGGAATGAATTACCAAATTGAAAATTCACTGGAATATTGATGGAACGAAGATACCGCACTTATGGCATGATATTTGTAACTCATCGAGTACAGTTGCCTTGAATGCCATAAGTTGTTCCTGGCGGCCCTTGGGGTTGAAGGTTGCCCTGACTTTAGCCAAACTTCGACAGCAGAGGGCAGCAGAAGAAATAAAAGACATATTTTACCACTGTTACCTTTATGTATGTACACATGCGTCGTAAAAACACGTGTAGAATTATTATTCCGTTTTTGCTCTTATAGTTGTGCCGGTGGGCTTGAACGATTCTAGTTGAAGATAAAGGAGAAAGAGGCCCCACCCACTCGATAAACGCAGACCGAACCTCCAAGTAAAAAAAGAACAACAATGGTCACGCAGAGATATAAACATGCGTTCACGTCAGGCAAATTACTGAAGAAAGTTTTGTATTGTTATCAATTCATCACCAATAAATAATATTAAATATGTTATTAGGGAACAATGGTAACCTTTGACAAGTTATATTTATCGAAAAATTTGATATACCATTGACATGACATTAGGGTCACATGTTGTGCAACTCACAATATATAAAACCCAGTACAGATAAAATTAGTAGACTATTTGGCAGTTTGTCCTCTTTAGTGCCTAATGACACGAGAGATTGAGCAGCAGTTTGTGAATGAATAGTGTGCTAAGCGGGAATTAGCAAATAGAGCCTTAATTTTAGATTATGTCCGAGATTAGCTAGCGGATATGGATGTCAACGTATCTGAGAGACAGTTTTCGCCCTTTAGTAAGCCGGATCTAAATAAACAACTTTCTACGGAGAAAATTAAGTATTTAATTCATAGTTCTCCCAATTATCACTTGAAATATTAAGTATTTGGTTGAAATTAGCCTTTTTTACTTGTTTTTTTTAATATTTTTTTTATTTTTATTTAATTTAAATCAAATTTAGTAACGTGATTATTAAGTTCTCCAAATATGTTTAGTTTTTATTATTGTGACAGCTGTTTGAAAATGGCCTTGAACACCTTATTAAATTTGATTTACACAAAATATTTAAAAAAAAAATTAAATGGAGTTCTACAAATTAAATACAAAAACAATTTATTTTTTTACTTGAACCAGATAAAACTTACATAATATATTCGTTGTAAGTTAAGAATTAAATCAGAATGTTCAAAACTGTGACAACTATTCTAAATCTTCACCTACTTAATAACCTACAATAATTGTCAAGGAAACAAAAAAAAACATTATTATAGTTTCTTCAAACGATTGGTCACTTTGTGGCGTCATTATTAATTGATTAAAAAAAGTTTTTTTTTTGCAAAATGCCAATTTGAAGTTACAACATTAAATCACTTATACGAGAATGTTTTATTCAAAATAATAACAATAACTGAATTAAAAATTACTTTGCAATCACCACTTTTTTTATGTTTTGAAAGCGAAGCCTTCCTCTTCAGGACATGCACAATACTATGTATAATATATTCTGTATGTTCTGATGAGGATCATATAATATTAAAAAAGTGGTGTTTGCGAAGTAATTTTTAATTCATTTATTAATAATGACGCCACAAAGTGAATACCAATCTTTTGAAGAAATTATAGTAATCATAATAATATGTGGATGATTTGTATAGTTCCGTTTTTTGTTAAAAGTCACCTCAAGGGCGCTGTACAAATATCTTTCCAAGGCTCTGTCCCACTACTAAGTAAAAATATTAATTTATTATAACTTAAGGCTAACAGATTGCATCCACCAGCTCATCGGTCAATAACATAAAACTTTATGTACAATGTATCACCAATAAATATGATGCAACTTAAAAATGTACAAATTATTTTTATTATTTACAGGCAAATATTACACAGAGCCATACTTACCTGGCAGGTATCTTTAGATTAACACTGTTTATTAGATAATTGTTACATATATACAGTTTTGCACGCAAAGTATGTAACATTGGAAACACTGCGCATTGCATGTTATTGGAGGTGCTATTTATTCGATTTATTGATGTTCGTTTTAAGGAAAGGATAGGAAAATTATATGATGGGCGGTACAGTACAGGGATTTGATTAGAATTTATCATCCTAAATGTGATTCGTCGATGAGAAGCAGATTGAAGTAGAAGGTTAATAAAGTGTACTTAAGGTATAACCGTATTTATAGACAATACAAGAATGGTACTAGCGGGTATATTGAATTTAAGGATACGCAAGTCTGAAAATGTATTTTTTTTTAAATTTAGTCCGAAATTCTGTTAGGCTTGTTATGCAACTTAGTTCAGGTGGGAGTTTATTCCAAGCCTTAGGTCCTGATACCAAAATACAACATATGCTAGTGTAGTGAGGCGGGTTATGTGAAACTTCAACTATAACTGTTATTATATTATTTTCTATTTTACTTTATAAACCACTGTACACTTACATTATTATATAATACATGTCTTTTAGTTATAGTTAAATTTAATTACAATAAAGATATTATTATCATTATTATACTATACGCGCGATCTCAAAACTGCATTTTTTTTATACGAATACCGCACAAGAGTCCCAACTGCTCCCAACCGTCTGGAGCCGGTGAGACTATGGCATTCCCAATTGGGGAATGTTGTGAGGTTGGAGGTATTGGGGAGGGGAAGAGGAAGGTGGGGAATACCTGACTATTCAGATCTGGTCACCAAACACGACTAAAAGCCATTTCAAGCAACGTTTCGATTCTGAATGGTGGTCTTTCACCAGGGTGATACTAAGAGTATCTTCCACTCTGCAACGTACGCAAATATACTATATATTATTTTTATATGAATTAATTGTGAAACAACACACATTAATTAAATAAAATTTACTTGCGCACGCCGGGATTTGAACCCGCGACCTTCGGATTCGCAGTCGAGAGCCTTACCCCACGACCATGAAGGCCGTCATAATAATTATTAATATTTGGCTTGCGCATTACTATCCAGCGTTGCCCGACATAGAACTGAAAAATATGAGACAATCAGTAAGTATGTGGTGGTGTAACTGAAAACAGAGCGTTGATCTAAAACAAGTACTAGTATATTGGCTGTACAAATTTCTTAATGCCATGCTGATCATCCGAAAGTTTTGCCCGTTTGGACAAACGAATTTCCACTTTACATTGAAGTTTTTTCTTAAAATATAATCGACTTATGAAATTGGAATAGCCGTTAAACCGTTGTAATATTTTGCATTCGACAATATTCAACGTAAATCCATATAACATATATTAAAAGACGCACTGAGTAACACATAAGTGATTGGGCAAGTAGGATATTTGTGCAATGAAAGTACACATACGTAATATAATATGAACTACTGCTATGAAATAAATCGGAGTCCGAACTGGTCCCAGCCAGCGAGATTAATTTGTAGTTATTAAAAATGTATAATAAAATTCACACCTCATAAATGCAATATAGATTACACCCAATTTGTCAAAGTAAGGCATGCATACGTTCTGCGAATTTATCAAGCATGGCAGTTTGACCAGAATACTTTACAATATACCTAATATAAAACCTAGTTAAGTTAGTTTTATAACTTCCAAGGTTCTGCAATGCCTTTACAATGTTTACAGAAGGGAGGGTGCACTCATTCCCCGCCTTACTTCGCTACCGACTACCCAGCTTCTGCGGCAGGAGACGGAATCCAACCAACGTCATCTGAGCGGCTCAGCTCTCCTCTCGATGGGCGATGAATGCAGATGATGCGGCGATCATCCTGGTGGATGATCAATTTTATTTATTTTATTTGTTTTCATTTTTCTTTTTCTTTCCATGTAATTTATATCTCATGTAATATGGAAGATTGGATATTAAATCAGCCATGCTGGAATAAAATGTCATGTAAATAATTTTTAAGTAAGGTACTGTTATCGTAAATTTCAAACATAATAAATTATTTGATTTATGATAGCAAAATATATTATATTGAAATACGGCACATCTCTAAAGGATATTAATTATTTGAATAAGAAAAATAATTTTAATAGAACAGTTTAAAATTGAAGCGAGGCTAACAGTCCATAATAGAGATCTGATACCAACCTTTATGCATAGGAAGTGAGATATGGATCTGGCAGAGGAGGAAGACCGTAGATTAAATGGAGTAGAAATGGAATACCGTAGACGCTTATGTCGATGAACCATGTATGAGATATTTCAAATTATGAGGGTGTAATTGACAAAATTAAGAAATATAAGAGTGCCAGGACAGAGTTGTGTAGAGTTCGATAGTTAATAATAGAAATTATTAATTTATAAAATTTTACCGTGTGTAAATCCATATAACTTTCCTGAAACCGTGAAAATATTACTACCCAGAAAGGTGTTGAAAATAGATACTTGTCACAGATAGAGATTTCGGTATTGTTTAGTTTGGTGCATAATTTTTTTTTTAAATGTGGATGGGATGTTTTTCCCGATGTGGACAGAAGTGGCGCCATCTCTACTCCGAAGGGAAAAATTATAGAAATTATTATCTCTCCATGATGTAAACAATACGATCATCGTTCTTTGTGTAAATAGGTCAATACTCGGTGCTGACAAACGTTGTGCGGAATAATCAATTAAAATTTATCGTACACTGCAATTTTTTTAAATGTGAATACCGCATAATCCGATCTGCTCCCAACCGTATTGTGCCAGCGGGACTATGGCATCCCCTATCGGGGTATATTGTGAGGTTGAAGGTGATGGGGAGGGGAAGGGTACGGGGAAGAGGAAGGTAGGGAAGTACCTGGCTATTCAGACCTGGTCACAAAATATGGCTAAAGTCATTTCAAGCAATGTTTTAATTGTAATTGTTGGTCTTTCCCCACTGTACTAATCTGAAGAAATCATAAACAAATTACAAATATATTGGTATCTAATTTTTTTACTTGTGTCTCATATGTCTACTTATATTATTATTCGCTGAATAAAAATATACTATATATATATATATTGAAAATAAAATTATTTTCAGTTTGAAATCTACTTTAGTCTCTGAAACGTTTCCCTAGCGGTTCATTTCTCGGATACTTTCCATTCTATGAAATGCGACGACAGTAGAAAATGCCGCAAATGTTACAGTTGTCTACATCAAAGGCCGTAATGTGGCAATAAAGCAATGCACCGCTGTTACATTTTTGCAGCAAATCCACGATCATTCATAAAGTGGCGTTATTGTTGCGGCTCGGGCAGAGATGGCGCTAATTCTACAAAAGATTTTTTTACCTAAAAATGATACCCCAATTATGGCATTGTTTGTACACTAATTGATTTATGACTCTTTTTGTCTGACAAGATTTGGTATTCCTGCTACCATTTATCGTTAAAAAATCACATTTTGTTGAAAACAAATATTTTTCTGCACAAATACACAAGTACATATTCCTAAAATTTACGTTTAAGTTTTCATTTCTTTACCTCATTTTAAGCAATTTCAAATTTTATGAGAAATGTTATCTAAATAACTAACCATCGTGCTATTCCCTCGTAGGGTGCAAAATTACTCAAAATTACACAATCGAAATTCTACATTATATATTGAAACACCCCTTTGCTTTAATCACAATCATCTATCGTTTCAATCACCCCTTTCTGTTATTCCGACTTTTAACCTGATTCAAGTATTTCATTCACCTGTTTGTATATCTTCATTGGCCGTCTCCGACTTCCTCTTCCATCTACTTACGCGTTGTACATTCTCCTGACATTGTTTCTTAGAAACTATTGTGAGTTTAACTTAAGAACAACCTGCTACAGTTCCAAATTTGGTTTCTACTGCGCATACCCACCCCCTCGCATGCGTCCCATAACTCCGCCCATACACGCGCTTCTGAGATATTAACCCATTCATACCGTGGATGTTCAGTCAAATTATCATAATATTATCAATTTCGGATTAATTCCCTAGCTGTTTTAATGAACCTGATGCCAAATAAAATGCAATATGTATATTTTAATATTATAACCATAATTATTTAAATGTATAAAATGAGTTAAATTTGTGTTTGTAGGTAGGTAATAAAGAATAAAAAAAAATCCTGTTTTTGAATGTGTTAACGTGGATACAAAGTCGCGGAGAAAGTAGTGGGGGAAAGGGGCAGGACATGCGCGCTCACAGGTCGTTCTAATGATGGACAGGGTTTAGATCATTTATTTTATGTGTTCTATTCAAATTCACTTCTAAAATGTAGTTTATTTCCATTTTATTATTTACTCACTGGTTAAGGCGGTCCACCGGTTAAAATTTCAACGAAATCACGCGCTCATTATTCAGGTAGCAACAAGGTTGAGATTCCCGCTTAACGGGGAGAGGGACGTCGGAGAGTTATTATTTATTAATTCAAAATAATGATAGTATTATTACGCAATACGATAAATATAATGGTTTTAAATGGGAAAATATTTATTAAATATTTTATAAAATTTACATAGGCTTAGCATTTATCAAAATCCAATCAGAAATATTACTTTTTTCTGACCGTTCCATTGTATGTTTTACAAAATATTTAAAATACGAATATGATTTTTAAAGTGGAGAAGAGTTTGTTTAATAATTTGTCGTTGCGTTTTTGTAAATAAACGTAACCAAAAATTTTAATCCGCATTACAAAAAAAAAATCATTGGCCGCATGTTTCGATTTAAACAAAAAAAACCATCACCAAAATGCATGTTTTATTCTATTCTGTAAAGCTCAGATATACTTATTAAAATGTTTTGCGGTCATATTCTAAAAAACTTAATTTACCAATGAACAATATGACAATATCGGAAAAGGGGTTCGTAAGTAGGAGAGTTTACGCTTTAATCATTTTTTTTAATGTCTGATACTTTATTTTTTTCTAAGCTTATAAAAAGACATTCCAATACCGGTTAAACAAAAGACCAAGGTGTGTTCTACTTGCAGTATTTAATTAAATCAATCTACAATATTTCTAGGCCATCAAATTTTCAAACCGAAAACACATGATTTTGCATTACTTCCCATTGCATCGCCTTAATATAAAAAGTAATATCTTAATTTGTAAAAACGTATATTATATAACTGCTTTACCAAAAATAAAAAGAAATATATGTATATATACAGCATACAAAAGTAACATTTCCAAAATATTTGAAAAACGTAACTGATACGGAGTCAATTTCTTTTCACATACGAAGTAATTTGATATAAATTTGTAACCTTTTGGCTCCGGAAGCGTCGTAGTGCAAACCAAAATATTAAATATTCGTATCTGTACCAATCACGTTATTGACCACTCAATCACTGTTCAGATTGTTTGATTGGACCTATAGAAAGTTCGAGTATGTAAATGCCACTGTTTTAATAGTGCGAGTACCCTTTACGCATTGCGAAACACAAACGACCTGAAAGTTCCCATCGCCAATCATAAAAAAATGACCAAGGGCTTAACTCCTTTCACTGTCACTTAAGTTATACATATAAACCCACTTAGGCCTAATCACTTGTGGTGTAATGTGGTAATTTTGTGTACGCATGCGTTAATTTCTGTAAATTAGAACATTCATAGATGGAACAGGTTTTATTTTAACTATTTTCACATTCTCTTTAATTTTGTGTCTCTTAAAACCTTATTAATTGATGCTTAATTAATTCAGCAATTTCTTTTAAGAAAATTGGGACGATTTTATTTATCCAACTGACCGTCATGGCGGCATTATAATAAGACTATAATATTATGTTAAACGCTTAGATTTAGTTGCCTGTTTGGTACTTCTATTTGTGACGATATGCCATAAAACGTATTTAGCAATGGGTAAAGCAATATATTATAGCATTCATAGAAGACTAATCACTTTAAAGAGCGCATGTTTGAATGTATTAGTGCACACCAATAGTGATGCAAATGAGTTCGAAATAGTTTGGCAGACCCACCCGCACTCCCCCCTTACGATACAGTATTTTATTTTTATTTTTTATTTAATTCTATACTCGTACATACAGCTTACGATAAAATATGAATGTACTACCCCAGTCAGGAGCACTTCTGTCCGGGAGCGACCAGTACGCCAGAGGGCACTGATTTGTTAGGACTTGAAACACGCGTTCTGTGGGTGAGAATCAGGTTGTAGTTTAATCTACCGGCATATTGTCAACCTTACGACACTATTGGAATACAGGAAGGAGAGGAATAAAAATATGGAATAAGCATTGTTGCCATCTTCTTGCCTCGTCTAGACTATTCTTGCCTCTGTTTCTTTTCTTTGGGCTGTTTCTTGTTATTTTAGTTTCTTCTTTCGTATTCTTGCTTATTCTTAGCTCTTCTTGCTTTTCCATTTTTTCCTATCTCTTCTTGATTCTTCTAGTCTCTAATAGTCTCTCATTTCTCTTCTGGACTCTTTTATTGTATCCTCACTTCCCTTTGCTATTCTTACCCCTTCGTGCTTCTTATTGTATCTTGCCTGTTTTTGACTATTCTGGTCTCTTCTCACTTATTTTTGCTTCTTTTTGGTTATACAGTTCACACGTATACAAATTAGATTAGTGCAAATAATACAAATAATATTCCTAACACAAACATGATAGTGGACTGTAAAGTAATAAGCAAATTATGTAACGTAGATAGCGTTTATACGTATGTAAGTTAGATTAGCTCAAATAATACAAATAATATTCCTAACACAAACATGATAGTGGACTGTAAAGTAATAAGCAAATTATGTAAGGTAGATACCGTTTATAGGTATGTAAATTAGATAAGAGCAAATAATTATTCTGACATAAACATGATAGTAGATTGTAAACTAATAAGTAATTGTACGTAAATGGTTTAGCTGTAATGTTTCGTGAACGCCTCACTAGAAGAACCTGTACTGGGGTGTTTTAGATAAAGTATTATTACATCTTAGGTTAGTTAGAGGATAGCAGTCCGCAGTGGAGTGTTGATACCAACCCTGATGTATGCAAGTGAGTCATGAAACTGGGAGAGGAAGGAAGAAGATAGACTGAATGCTGTAGAAATTAGATCTCTGAGACGAATGTGTGGTAAAACCATGTATGATATACAGAGATCTATTTCTAAGTGATTACGTTTCTTTTCATCCTTTCTCTGCCCATCCCATAAGCTCGTTCAAACATCACCATACAAAATGTGACGCCACTGGCAGTGCAACACAGCCATGCGTGTTCTCTAGACCTAGACACAATGCCATTTATCTGAACGTGAAGGGATTTTACCGTTTTCAAAGGCGTGGCGATGAAGTAGTAATTATTTATAGTAAGTACAAGGAAAGTCTATTCCTTCCAATTGTCGTATTATTTCAACGGAACAGAAGAAAGTTTGCATTTGATCTGTTTTCTCATATCGCAATTTTGTTGCGATAATATTATGAAAATGATTAATTACCTACTTTTATTACGTAGGTACTAGTACCATTAGTTTCTATTCGGCTTCTTTCAAGTATCAACACGCTTTTTAGATTTTTGCTCTTATTGAGAAACCGAAAAAACTTATTTCTTTGTATCAGTGTTTTCGGTATTTCAATTTTCTGATACGATTTAACACATTTTTCGCACAAGTAAATTATGCAGAGGAGCGCCTCATATTTAATATGCACAAATTAAAAAAAAAAAACCTTTTTGTCATTTTAATTACAATGAGGAATAACTATTTCAGTCACTAGAGAAGCAAAATAATGCATTTTATTTAATTTAACGCTTGGTAAAACATAAAGCTTTTGTAAGGTTTTTAGGTTTTTTAAGGTGTAATTAATATATTGTTCTTGGTTTGGTTTAAAAAAGTGGCTAATCTACAAATTAACTCTTATTTCTTAGCCTTCAATTTCAAGACCTGTGAATCCAAGGTTTAGTTCATGATCGAAGTGACGTTGGGAGCTGAAAATCATTACGTTGACTTAAAAATTGTTGACAGAAAAGGGTGTACACGTTTTATAACTCCAGAGCTCACTGTAATCTCTAAAAGATTCTTTAAAATCAATTCCGATAACAAAGTTAGAAATAAATATGATTCTGGTCTAATTTAAATTCATTATTTTTGTAAAATATTACATCAAAGACATTTTAATTTAAATACCTCATTTATGTATGTTCATAAAATTAACTGTCAATTAATGAGATAAGTATACATATGCCGTAAATTTAGTGTATGGTATTATATATCCCCAGCACTCAAAAATGGCCCTAAACATCATTTTGTAGTCTGCTAACTCAAGCGATACTAATGATTTATCTGTATATTTTATACGGGTAGTTACGAAAATGTCTACGATTTCCAATGACAAAAATATTTTAAATATTATGAAATGCATTCAAAAGTCTCTACAATAGGCGCACTTTGAATGTAATGAAGGCAATAACATATTTTGTATTTTATTTGCTGTAAAAATTAAAATAATAAAAAATAAACAATTAAGACATTTTCGAACGTTTTATCTAAAATTCCAGTGCGTATTTCATATAGAACTTAAAAGCTGTCTAAGGGTTTTTTTAACACTGGAAATTTTATACATTTTTCTAACTACATGTGTAGAATTAACAGACAAATAAATTATCGGTAGTATTTCTTGCGTTAGCAGACTACAAAGTATGTATTCTTTTATGTACATTTACAATAAATTTCTGTGGAATCAGTATCGAACTGAGTGAGAATATATAAATATGTAAGAATCAGAATTTTATATTACAGTTAGGTTAGCATTGAATGGCACACCATTTTAGAATGAAGACCAAACTTACATTTAACTAAATGCTCAATCATTTTTCCGCAATGAATATCGCTTTCAGCGTAAACCAACACACTCGCAACGCAACAACCGGCAACATGTGCGCAGCTAAAAATGCAGCAAATTTTAAACATTTCTCTCTTACCTCAATACGTAGCGACTGTTCGAGAAAGGTGTGCAAATATTAGCATAATTTAGATTTCTAAAAAATACAATTTGATTCTGTGGGAAATAATATGTATGTTCTATGTATTATATTTATTATTTAAAACACGTTGTCTTAGAAACCTCTTTACCTACCAATACTTTAATGGATTCCGTATTATGAATACACTGAAAAGAAGAAAAAAACACTCACGATTCAGTTGATGCAGGTTCAAATAAAGTTTGTACTCGTACATATATACATATTCAACTTGTACTCATTGAATTCATCGATGTTATTTATTGATCTTCTTTCTAGAGCTATAGCAGTGATATTTACGTGTGATGTATACATAGATTTCTCATGGTGGCGTGAAGAAGTACTCTTTAAGTTTTCATGAATATTTGCGTTACGCTGCAGTACCTAAGTCAAGGGTTGGCTTTTAACCATAGTTTCACCTTATAAAAATACTTACTGTTAGTCTCCCCCCCCCCCTTCCTTACACATCTCTCTTCATCTTTACATGAAACCCTTCTCTTTTTAAATGTTTTTTTTTTCCTTTTCAGCAATAATTTGGTACTTAACTTAACAAAAGTATTTCAAATATTAATAACAATATTTCCTTTCTCTTCTAAATAAGGCACGCTTGTGTTCACACAAGTTTTCTTTGTTCCGTAGTGTTAGGGACCCTGTGTGCTTTTTTGACTAGTTCAAATAAAATGTATTAATCAGAAGAAGAAAATAAAATTCTTGCAACAATGTTAAACAAATTATGTACGATGTATTTCCTTTTTATTGCAACCTTTTCTTGTCGTAAATATAAGCACTGGGAATTGTGATGAGCGTTTTCAACAATAAAAAAGGCACAATGGCTTCAGCTTTATAGACAATGTGGGAGACATGTAAACGAGGCTTAATGGTTGATGTTTTTACGCAATTATTACGTCAGATATTATTGACATTTACAGCCAATAACGTTACCCAAATGACCGTTTGGTAACAGCGGGAAAGTAGATCTCATCCTTATCGTAATGGCCTAAGCAAAAGTTTAAATGTTACCGATTCGATTTCGCTCTACATTTATGTAAATAATAACCCAACAGCACAATTTACGCAATGGCGTAATAAGTAGTATTGGGAATGGAAGTACGCAATGTGTAGAGGATTATAATCTTATTTTATATAATTTAAAGTCCTGTTGCGCTTTCATTGTACTGCGTATATCACTTTATATATTACGTGTTTTCAATTTCTATTAAAATAAGTACCCGGTTATTCAATCTAACTGAGTCATCGCTGAACTAAGGTACCGCTCAGTTGTTTCGACATGTGCACACTGCGCGCCTCTTTTTGATATTGTCTTTGTAATGTCCGCTACTCATGCAATCAGTGCACCAGCAACTCGTACAGTGGCCAATAAAACGGTGAATGACATATTTTTTAATGTAAGATTTATGTTCACTGCCAATGTAGGTATTGTACATCAATGTTTACTGCCAATGTTAACAACATATCAAAAAAAAATCAAACAACGTGTTATGTAGAATGCTAAAACATAAATGGTGATACCTAATAAAGGATATAAGCAATGGCGTGCACAGAATTTTAAATCAGAGTTGGCAATAGGAAAAACAGCGAAAAAATTGATATTACAAAAAAACTTATGAATATTTCAATCCAATTACTAGATA
Source organism: Halesus radiatus (assembly GCA_022606495.2). Lineage (NCBI taxonomy): Eukaryota > Metazoa > Arthropoda > Insecta > Trichoptera > Limnephilidae > Halesus > Halesus radiatus. Next base: position 24,119 of record JAHDVE020000625.1, read on the forward strand.
TATAAAATGTGTACATTTTTATCGACCTCACAATTGCCTAAAATAATGTGAAAATTATTTCGTTAGTAAATTTGTACAAATTAATAGAGGTACCAACAGATGGAACTGACTGCTGCATTTGCGATTTGTGCCGAACAGCCGGACATTTTCAACACTAACACAAACGAATCTTCCCTTGAATGCGCATTGCGCACATATTTACATTTATTCAGTCATCATTTGAATCGGACATTTGCTTCATTTTGCATACTTAATTCCTGCTTTAGACACGTTATAGTAAGGCGGCGCTGCAATTAGTAGCTGGAACTTGGCGCGTATTTTTGAAAGTGTTGATTGATTTCTTCTAATAGTTTTATAAGTTTTAATTTTTTATTTTTATTTTTTATGTGAGTAATATGGGGTAGGCACTGCTTATGTTTCTACATACAATTCACGCCACCGGAGGTAAGTAATATCTTTATTACGGAATGTAGGGAGGTAAATGCAACCCACACATCATATATGGTATATACTTTTCATACTCGTACATACAAAACAACAACAAAAAATCTATTCATTTTAAAATACTGTTTTAAAAAAAAAATCTAACATAATCTCCGGGTTTTGAACAAATTCATAGTTTCGGTGATCAATGGGTTTAACAAACGTTTCTCAAATTGGATATCGAATACCTATACCAAAATAGGTAAATATGTTATCAGATCATTGAATAACATACATCATAATAGAGCGGAAGACATGCACCTATTTTCTAAATGTCTACTCCACATAGATTCATGCTGCAGATAATGTATTATGAAGATTTTTAATTGCTGGTGTAGTGTAAGACGCTTCCCTCTTCTCAGGAATATGTCAAAAGACAAAACACGATTTGGTCCCCGCCTTCCGAGTTCCGCTGAAATCAGTGATATAAAATGGGAAAATTCTGTGTTTATGCAGTGGCATGCGTTTTGGAAATTGTTTCCGCGAAGCACGGAATCACCGTGCAGGCTAATTATTCAGAATCGCTTAGTGGCGTGCGTTTAATGTTCCAAGAAAGGAAGACTTGAAAGGAAGACCTTTCATCTCCTGGACCCAAGAGAGGAGAGCGAAAATGATCACATGTTCTTGAGAGAGTGGTAAATACTCTCAGTATCCTGGTACAGTACCACCATTCAGAATCGGGACCTTGCTTAAAATGGCGTTAGTCGTGTTTGATGACCAGATCTTAATATCCAGGTACTTCTCGCCCTTCCTCTGCCCCATCTCATTTCCTTTTCTACTCCCTTCAGCCTCACGACATATCCCGTTTGCGGTGGTCCTTTTTCCATTCTATTCTCTGGAAAGGTGGGAGCAGTTGAGAAAAAAAGAAGAATTCCGATGTTTAAAAAGTTTCATCAATTTCACGCGAAGTAAGAGGAAAACAGATTCTACTTCGGACCCACCACATACGCTTACAACACGATTTTATCGGATTATCCATTAGCTTCGTACTGACGGGGAAGACAACGCGCGTGTACCACTCCCAACTAGCAAGTAAATTGATAGATTGATGGAGAGGCCTAAATACACTCTTATGTCACAATTCACAATTAATTGACCTTTTGACAAATTAATATTTTTATTGCTAGCTGAGAGTGGCTAACGTGCGTTGTGTGCCCAGCAGTGCGAAGTTAATCAGATTTATAGTCGTTGTTCCTAAAAAGTTATAAAAACTGTGAACGGGGTGAAAAAATGTCTGCGAAATGTCAAACGTAATTTGCGTAGCGATCTATTTTCCGCGATCCAAATATTGAATGACGAAGATTTATTTAACCGTTTTCCATTGTCAAAAACATATTTTTGTATGTGTAAAAAAATTGATGAGAGCCAAATATCGAATGCACGACACGTTCGCGGCATTAACATAAGTCAAGCTAACACCATATTTTTCAACATGTTTTTAACACATGCGTTTGTAAAATATAAAATGTTGGTTCATGTATTACAATATTTAAAATAAATTATGTGCATTTATAACAAATGCAACTCGTTTATGTTAATTTAAGCAAACAAATAAAAATAAATGTAGTGTTAGTTTAAATATAAACTAAAATAAACAGTCGGGTTCAGCGCTCATTCATGAGTAGCGCTTGGTGGTGGTACGCTGCGGTCACCATCGTGTTGTCGGAGGCCATTATCGCATCCTTGCTCCTGTGACCTGGCGTGTCTCATTAGGTCTCAGGACTGTGAATCCAGTCATTCGTTGCTCCGTGAACATTGCCGATGCGCTGCTGTAACAATAACCAATAACCAAATATAATTCTGAAGGTATTACTATATTGGATTCGGAGTCGTTCCATCAAACTGTTTCGGTAATGGCATCACGTCTCACAGGTATATAGATTCGTACAAAATGCATATATTAAAACATATTATGTTTTAATACATTGCTGGTGCATTTTTTAAATCTGCCAGCTATAATATTGGATACTATACTGTAAATCTATAAGTAATATACAAGATATTAAGAGGAACGGCTGCACTGCCTGTTTCACAGGTAACTTAATTTTGGATTTGAGACAAAATACCCATCCAAACTGAATGATACATTTTTTCAATTAAAAGTTTAGTAAATATCTAGTACGCGTGAGAAGTATTTAATTTATTTTTGATTTAAATTATGAAGTATAGGCCACGAACAAAATATTTTTATAATTTTACAGGCAACTTAGAAAATATTTACGGGTTTACGGTATTTTTTTAAATGATCATATTTGCTATGCAAATTTGATTACGTATATAAAAATATAAAAACAAAACAATTTAAAAAATTAAAATTTTCGGGTCGATATTTTAAATTAACGTAAATTGGTCGTTTTTAATTTAATTTAAAGTCCACCATAATGCTATAATAATGGTATAATAATTAATGGTCATAAAAAAAAATCATAATTTTAGAGGCAACTTAGATAATATTTGCGTGTTTACGGTATTTTTTAAAAATTATTTTTTTATATCTCATTATATTTTCAAAGCAAACAGGGTAAAACTTTTTTTACACCACCGTTAGCCCAAAATAAGTGCCTCTAAAATTGCGAAAGTCAATTCCTTTAATCGTCTATATTTCATAATGTAACAAAAAAAAAATAATAAATTACTTCTAATCCTTACTAGATATTTACTATATTTGATGAAAAAAAAACATTAGGTTTAGGTAAATATTTTGGCCTCAAATCCAAAGTTAAGTTTTTTATGAAACAGGCCGAGATACACCGGACTTACTTTTTAACCAGTGATTCCTGACCATATTTGGAGTAAAAATGTGAATAAAATTTTGGTCTCCGACAACATTAAAATTTTTTATAAATTTTTATTACTTTACATAAAAACATTCAAAAATTAGTAGGTATTTAACAGGTTCGGTCGAGGTGGGGGGGGGGGGGGATTGGACGGTTACTCGGGTGAGTGATCAAAGACGATGAAAAGGTTGTATTTGAAAAAAAAACTACAATACTACATGAGTACATATTTTACTCCAAATATGTAAAATAGTTAAAGTAAGTCCGGTACATCTCTTAACACCCTGTATAAGTAGATACGGAGTGAATGCTATTTCTAGTCGTCTTATTTTACTAATGCAGAACGTGCTCGACAACGATATTTGCACAATCACGGCAAGTTTAATAATAACATAATATCGGCGGCCGTGGCTCACGACTCGCAAGTTCAATACCGCCTGGGTCCGGCCATATTTACTCTCGAGCAGCTTTCTTACGCCATAACCCTGTCGAGATTCCATTAATTGATGAAGGTAGTGGTTGCCAAAGTGGGTGCCTCGGATCAGCGTTGAATCTGCTCATTTTCATTTTGTTTAACACATGACTGTGACATTAAAGTTTTTTCTGATTTATATTGATTTTTTTTTAAACTTTGGTTCACTGCAAAAAATATATATTGGGCACCTCTATTTCGCAAAGAGTACTTTTAAAAATTGACGCAGGGAAGCCTTTGGAAAATCTAGATTTTGCAAGGGCGCCGCGAATGGAAAATGTTTGGGAACCGCTGTATTAAGGAGTAAGCATCACTTTTACATAATAAAATAAACGGTTAAATGACGATAATATCAAGAGATGGTAAATATTTTACGTAATCAAATAAGCCGCTGAATTACCACTGAACAGATACTCCCTAGAAGCGCTATCCATACGGATTGGAAAGGAAACTGATAATATAAAAATTTAAGGACTCCTAGGTCTCAGACATTGTCGCCCTAATGAATGATTACCATTCAGAATCGAAACTTTGCTTGAAATGAACACATTAAACAGAATGAACGCATTTATCTTATTATATATAAATATGTTTTTTTTTATATAAACGTATATGTATTTTGTGGATTAACTGTAAGAAATAGGATATACATATAAGCTATATCCTTTGTACTTTTTTTTACTTTTATTTGTACAATAAAGAATTTTTTAATTTGAATGGCACTAGCCGTGTTTAGAGATCTGAATAGCCAGGTACTTCCCAAGCTTCCTCTTTCTGATATCCCTCCACTCCTCGCTCACTTCAGCCTCACACCATAATATCCCAAATGAGAATCTGGTTCCGGACAGTTGGGACTTATGTGCGGTAGAAAAAAAAAATTATCTTTTCGAGAAAAAAAATGTACGTATAAAAAAAAACAGTTTCAGCAGAAGTAAGGAAAAAATGTTCTTGCTTCGGTTCGGGCACACGGACACTCCCATAACACACTACGATTCACCTCTTCAGCGTAAATGACACAAAGATCAAGAGGTAGAAAGAGAATTTTGCATAATAATTGCGAGATTTACGGTAAAACCCGACCGCGCGGTCGGAGCAAGAAACGCGGTCGTATTATAATCCCCAAATCGTAACTTGAGACGGTTTTTTGCGTAGTGTAATGATCATATCGCCGGCTTCACTGTTCCGTGTTATAAAACAACAGTGATGTACGGAGAGTTGTAATAAATGATCAGCAATGAGTATTTAACGTAATGCAAACTACGATGACTTTATAGTAGGGATGTAACGACACCGATTCCGATATATCGAATTCGCCGATACGTCTTCGTTTAGAAGTAAAGTCAAAATATCATTTTACTTCATCTTCCAACTAACGTTATTTTTTTAAATATAATATACATCATAACAAAGAAGTATATGCCAATATAATATCGTCGGGCCAATGCCAAAGTCGAGAATCTGTAAAAATATCATCTCGTGATACGGAGGTTTAAAGTCTCTGAACTGGCATCAAAAATCGATTTATATTGTTACTAAATCAAACGATTTTTGATACCACTCAAAATCCCCTCAGTATCTAGAAATGATGCTTTTACAGATTCGCGACATTGGTATTGGCCCGACGATATTATATTGGCATATACTGTTTTGTTTTATGAACATTTTTATGTCTATTTCCTATACACACGAACAAAACAATACGGAATGAAAAGAATTAAACAATACATTTTTTAATGTCTTTTGAAACCTTCAAGGTTTGTGTTGAAAATATCAAGAGATATGTTATTTAGAAGCACCATACCCCTTGTCATGCTGTGCTGAGCTATCACGTCTGTTCTACCATGTGGCATGCATATCACATCGTGGTGCCGCCCCTGATAGTAGTTGTTTGGTACATACAGCTTATGGCATTCCAGGAGGTGTGGACTGTCTATCAAATTATGTATAATTTTATACTCCCTTACTCCCTCTAGACTGGAGACTTTGGTAGCGCGTTCCAGAGAGCAAATCTTCATGGGGCATACATTTCGGGTACTCGTCGTGCATTCTCATATATAGTTATAGGAGAATTTTTTTTTTTTGATTTAACATTTCTACATACTTTTTTTCTGTTATGGGGCCCATACAGCAGAAGCGAACTCAAGTTTGGACCTTATAATGCAGTTGAACATAGAAGTTATGGCTCCGGGTTTGGTAAACTGGATATTTTGAGTCATAGTTTACTGGTCAGTATCGTATCGGTATCGTCGATAATTGATGACAATAATCGGTATTGGTAGAAATGAGTGTTGTTACATCCCTGCTTTCTGGTTTTCATGTCAGGCTCTAATGTACAACTCTATTAAATCTTTTTTTTAATCAAAATTGTCTATTAATTAGAGATAACTAGACCATAACTAGAATTCCGTTAAAATTGTTTAACTTAAACCGACTACCAGATGATAAATATATTCTCCGTGGGTGGTTTTATGTGAAAATTTACCACCATTAGGTTTAACAATAAAAATATTAATATATTCTTGAAACAATCGCCAGCGATTTTCTTTAAACCGCAAAACTCTCCAGGAAACCCTGATGCTTTGTGGTTATTGTTTTGTGGTCACCTGCCGAGGTTAATCAATATTGATTATTTAATTAGTATTACCGTTTAATATTTATTTATTGAAAACAAAATAATTATTAATACGAAGTTGCAGATAGAGAGATTGATAATTTATCAAATAAATAAAAAAAGTGATAATAAATAATCAAATACCAAAAAATGATTAATATATATTATAATTTTTTTTTTTTTTCCATATATTATTGAACTTATGAAACTACTTAAAACCAATTAACGCACCTGAAGCGTTAAAGATCAACACACAAAAAAAACGAATTTGCAGATTGCTAACTCAATGAATACTATGAATATCTGTTAATTCTATACGGGTAATTAGAAAAATGTATAAGGTTCAAAAAGAAAATAATCCTCAATCTGTAATCTTTTAAATTCTATTTGAAATATGTATTGGAATTAAGGTAAAACGTTAAAATTGATTTCACTGGTTTTCAAGCTGCACGTATTTTCAATTTCTGACTTTTTTCATAGAATTTCAGGTTGTTAATTTATTTTTATTTAAAATATTTTTATTTACCTATTTATTTTACATTTTTATTTGTGTTGTTATTGCCGTGTTGCAGCAAGTAGTCTATTTTTTTCGTAATACAGTCAAATAAAATAATCTATTTTGTGAACATAATAACATATGTACATTTAACATTATTTAATATAACATTTGTTTAAAAGTTATTTAAAGATACCTGTACTAAAAAAAAACATCGATTTAAATATTAAAAATAAAAATACTCTTTGTCTTTTGAAACTTTATATAATTTCCTTTAGTTAGCAACCTTCAAAGTGATGTTAAGGGCGATATTTGAGTCCTGGCCTCAAACGCAAGGTTTCGATGGATGTTTAAATCCGGGTCCTGACAATTACCTTTTCTCTCCTATAAATAAATTCAAAACAAATGGTTTAATAGTCATTTCGATGCTAAAAACGACCACAGTACAGCACCACAACTTGTATTTTCCTATAAGATAGTATTATATATTATTATAGATAAACAAAATTAATGTAACCGAAACATTGAAATATGAACAATTCAAAAAGCAAATTAACTCCCTGAACTTAGATAATGATATATTGCACCCTTAATCTAGCATATAAATAATTATTTGTTTTATTTATATTATTATTCTAAAATTCTTCTGTTGATTTACGATTGTAGTTATTTAATAAGTTTTTAATATTGTTTTATTGTACATATTGAATTGTTTTTATTATTTCATAGTTTCAGCGCCCTTGAGGTGATTTTTCACAAAAACGGCGCTATATAAATCGTCTAAGCATTATTATTATTATTATGTAAATACTACTCCCATAACCACGAGCTACTGGAGCTCAACTTATGGAGACTAGACCAATATGAAATTTAAAAAATCATGTATATTATGTATGTTATGATTATGTAATTTTTTGTTTATTAAAAAATAAAATAAATAAATAAAATTATCGTGTTCTACTGATTAGGTATTTATACATTATTATAAAAATGTAACACTTATATACCTACTATGTGTCGTGTTCTTTTTTTGTTAACTTAAAACTTTTTTTATTTCTGTACACAAAATCATTTAAATGTTGAATATGTAAAATCCCATCGGGGCGTTAAAAATTAATAAATAAATAAAATAAAATATTATCAATATTTTACTGTAGATGTAAAAACGCCCCGTGGGAATCATCGCAAGTAGTCATCATATGAAGGATGTTGCTATTTAAATAAAACTAAACAAAAATATTATCTATTATTGTTGTTCTTCTTTTGACAAATAAATTTTAATTTTAAATTTATTTTATCTGCACCTATTTAACGCTCTCATGGGACAAATTGGGTGATGATGAATAACTCAACAGATGAACAATAACTTAATCGAAATTTTGATTGAATTCCGTACCCGTGAAAACCCATTTTCGGAGAGCGCCGAGAAGTAAATTACATTCCAAAATTATGTGGAGATGGGTAATTCCTATCTAATTTGATTAAATTTTCTCACTTTAATACTTTTTAATGCATTTTTAATGTCATCGACTACTGCAATTCATGATTCTTCATGGGTTATATTTTATTGTAAAAATAGAATCTTTGTTGATTTCACTTCGAAAATAAATTGAGAATTAGTAAAATACTCATTAGTTTATTTATGCCAATGCATTTTACAATACTGTAAAAATTACATCCTCATTGAACTTACTGACATGAAATGAATGCATGTATGTGTATGTAGATCAATATTTATACCATTCCTTTTAATTAATTTTAATACTGTCGTCTAAATTCTTTCCTTATTTTCTATTCGTTTACTCAAATGACATCTACGAGTAAAGTTTGATTCACTTCTACCAGCACCGCGCAGTGCAGACACGTAAAGTGACCGGCAAAATTAATTGCTCTCATTATTTATGAACACATTTACGCAGTGTGAAATCTGAATACTCCCTTCTGTGCCGTGCATGGCACTGCACGTGTCTGCACTGCATGGTGCTGGTAGATGTGAATAGAACTTTATTTTCAGTTTGGAAAACTAAATTTATGCCGCTGTGACGGTGGTGTAATGGTCATCATAGTTGCATTCCAAGCAATAGATCGGGTTGCCAACTTTTTTTTTTTTTTTCACTTCCACTTTTTTTATAGAAAGCGTTGAAGTGAAAAATCTTTTTTAATAAAAAGAGGTGAATTTGTTAAAAAAAGTTTTTTTTTTGTTGAAAATTATGTCATTTAATGAATATTATAGTAGAACCATGTAGGGGGTATAATTTTTAATACAATACATTGAAAGATGCCATAATACCATGTATCTTACTTTAATTAATAGCCTAGCAGGACTCACCTAGCTATTAATTTTTCCAGCTCGTCGATTTTATGGGCCCATCGTTTTGCATTCCGTGGCATCGGCATCAGTTAAGTCATTTTTAAACAAGATAACATACCTCCTCCTGCTGGTGTGGGTACGAATGTGAAAATGTTACCGGACGTCTTTCTCTCGTACAATCGAAATTATAATGGCTTCCCCTCTTCTCGGATTGGTACATTCCTTCAACCGCGAGTTGTGATACGTGTTACACAGAATTATGTTTATGTATACCCATTGATTGGAGTTATTCAGACACTATTGATTATTGAGATGAAAATTAATCGGATGCTTATATTCAAACACTTCAGAATAATCAATCAAATAAATGTTAGATGACCAAAACAATTGGGCTTGTTAAGAGGAACGACTGCGCTGCCTGTTTCATACATAACTTAATTTTGGATTTGTGGCCAAAATACCCATCCAAATTGAATGTTATATTTTTTTAAAATTAAAGGTTTAGTAAATATCTAGAATTTATGAGAAGCATTCCATTTATTTTGGTTTTAAATTATGAAGTATATGCCATTAAAAAAAAAAACAATTTTCATAATTTTAGAGACAACTTAGAAAATTATTTGCAGAACTATCGTTTTATTTTTAAATTATCATATTTGCTATGTAAATATGATTACGTGCATAAAAATATAAAAACAAAACATTAAAAAAAAACATTCCGGTCGATATTTTAAATTATGTAGGGCAAATATGTATTCCAACGTAAACTGGTCGTTTTTAATTTAATTTGAAGTCCACCAAAACGCTTATTTTAATATTTTACATTATATTTTCAAGGCAGACGGGGTAAAACTTTGTTGACATCATCGTTAGCCCAAATAATTGTTAAAGATGCCTTTAAAATCGCCAAAAATCAATTCCTTTAATGGCCTATATGGTATTTAATAATGTAAAACAAAAATATATAAATTACTTCTAACCCGCATTATTTCATATATATTTTTTATTAAAACAAAAAGATCATTCGGTTTAGGTGAATATTTTGGCCTCAAATCCAAAATTATATTAAATTATTATAATTATGTATGAAACAGGCCGCGCAGCCGTTCCTCTTAATTTACTTCTGATTTTCAAAATAACCTTTTGTAAGGGAAAGCTGTCAAGAAAATACTCTTTAAGAAATTATAAATTATATACAGGTGAAAATATAATAAAAACAGTAATTATTGAATGGAACACTAGTATATATTGATTAACTTGGCGGGTTTGCGATAAGCCGACGTAGCTCAACGGTAGAGCATCTAACCGGACATTAGAAGGGTGCGGGTTCGAGTCCTGCCGGCGACATTTATCTTTGCTCGGAAGGTTTTTTCAATTTGGATGAGTGTTTTAGATTAATAATTATTGTTTATAAAAATAATAATTGTTACCTTTTGCGCTATGCACAAAAATCTTGTCTTAAGTTTTTAAGAACTTTAGTTTATCAATTAATAATTATATATTCAGTTATATTACGTTTTTTGTTGTAAATAATAAACGAATGCTTTAGTAACAGAAATTCGCAAAATATCGAAAAAGAGCTAAATAACGTTGTCATCATTCTTTCCGAAATAAAACTGCCACAACGATATGCGAATTAAAATTAGCAATGTCTTTCGAAATAAATACCGTTATGCATATTGTTTCTATCCGTACCCAACTTTCTCGCTTTGAATCTAATCTTGTAGTAGAGCCTGATATAATTTTTCTTTGGATAGTCACTAATACATCACATGTAACGTATTTGCAGATATCTGAAGTTAATTTGGCTAAGTACGAATATGTTATTTTGTCGACGATTGATGATACTGTAGTATTATGAATACATAATTTACTAATTGTGCTTCATCATGGAATAAAACCATGAATCAGTGGGCGGTATGAAGAAAAGTACAAACATAGCCAGCTGGTCAACTCAGTAATAAGCGTAACTTGTCCTGAAATGGAAGCGAGTCGGTACTGTCTGTAAGATTCTTCCTTGATTCGTCTAACTGTCGACTGAGCGTCCTACATAACAAAATGTTAATAAACATAAATATAGGTAGATACTATGTAGGATTCCCAGAATTCTCCTGCCCTTGGTTAACGAAATGAAAGTGTTGCGAAGGGTGGCGGGAGACACGCTAAAAAACGGACAGAGTGAAAAAAAAAACCGATCGGGTGGCTTTGACATGTGATCAAACTCCACAGGATGCCGGGCCATAAAAACGATGACCAAGTAATATATATATCATATTCATTAAAAGCATTTAATTTGTGGCTTGCCATAATTATAATGTATACGCATACATTTGTTTTGAACCACTTCAATTTAATATAATAATCATCCGGTTTCGGAAGTACTTATCTCAGTAGTCTTAATATATTCCTGACGAAGGATGGGTACTCCCGAAACTGGTCGATTATTATATCAAATTGAAGAGGTCCAAAACAAATTTATGCGTTTATATTATGAAATATATATCAATAGTTGTCGTAGCCGAGCTTTTGGCCTAGCTTTGAATAATCGAGTGTAAAATAACGTTATTATTTAAATTTTGATTCAAATGTGATTATTTAATTGTGTTGTAAATTAACAAGTCACGCTTGTACCATACTAGACAAATATGACATGTCTAACGTTTTTTTTCAAAGGGTACCTTTTAAAGATTCGAGCAAATAAAAATAAACTTTCTTAATTTATCTGGTATTAGACAAGCGATACTTGCATTCAGCATCATTCAAGATGCTTGTGCGAATTCTTGATTTAAAATGTGTTTACCCGTTGAGAAACGATGAGAAAATAAGTTAGTGGAGAGAATTGTATAAATAAATATACCTCTTAAGAGATCCCCAGTTGTATTATTGTAGAGCCAGGAAAACTAAATATGTATCGCCGACGATTGTGTTGAGGAAAGGAATGGCGAAGGGATTTAATAATGCATAACTATCCACATAGTATTATCGAGAAAAGGACTGGTGAAAGGATTTAAGGAAGGATGAATGTTAGCGAATCTATTCACATTCTATTGTTGAGGAAAGGACTAATGAGTGGATTTTATGAAGGAGGGAGGATGAATGCTAGCGCTAGATCCACATACTGTTACCGGAAAATCAATTATAAATTGGGTAGTCAACACTCAAATGCTTAGTATAAACGTCAATAAAATAGTAATTACAGGTAGAAACGGCGTAAAGACATCAGCTGTAGAAAGTCTATCACATTAATTTAAGTATTGATTAAGTCATATGTATAGAAACGTGCCTATTATGCCTTTTACTAGTGTGTGACTAGTTTGATGGTGGTTACTGATATAAATTATAACGTGTCGATTTAATTTTTATTGCGGGTGTACACTTTTGTGTAATAAAATGAATAGAAGTGTTTTATTACAGGAAATGTTGAACTAACTATACAGTAATGCACTGATGAATTTATAATGCAAATGTTTTTAAAGAAACTCAATTTAAGACTTGCATTGAATTCGATATTGAAACATTAATCTGACAATCACATCACCATTGTTTCTAGTATCTGACCCAAAAGGATGGAAATCCAATTTTAAGAAAACCAATAAATTTACAGAGTTTCTTTACCTCATATATCCATTGTCATGGGATTCTGAAATGTGTTATTGTGAACAAACACAAATTACAGAACACATCGTAGAAGAATTTATACTCCACAAGTTTCCCTATGGTACATCTGTGCTGAATGAAGTGACTCCTGATACCATTCATTGACTGTCTGAATGATCTCAGCATCCCAATATGACCTTGACCAACTCTCCTCTGACGTACGAAGGAGATGAATAAGCGATGAAAAGTTTTTTTTAGACTTAACACTCGAAGAGTTTTTAGTTTTTTATTAGTTTGTAACGTCTATTGTAACGACAATGCTTAGAATTGGATTACATTTTATTATTTTATGAGGAGGAAATCTAGCAATCAGAAATTTATAACAAAGGAAGACTGTGTCACTTTCTTCAAAGACACGAGATTAGCGGCAAATGAAATGAATACAATAAGCAGGTAAACGTCTTACTTATAATATGGAGTGAATTATAGTATTATATCTGATTTCACAGGGTCAATTACATGCCTATGCTTACTTAAACATATCAGTATATCTTATTACATATTGGTTCTGACGATGAAATCGACGATTACGTTCACTATTAGCTTGGAGAAATTTTAGATAAACGGTACACTTTAATATAAATATTACGCAACAAATCAAGTTTTAGACGTTGCGTGAATTGACTTTTATTACGTACTTTCCTTGCGAATAAGCCTTGAACGTGGGTCTATGAACTTAATTCTGAAAAGCTAAATAAATTAACATATTTTGAACATCTACTGAAAACTTTTTTGTACTTAAAGCTTTTCGTGTTATTTTAATGAAACTCAATTGATTTAAATGTGTTTTTTTCCTATTGTGTTAAAACGCTCCTTTTACAACTGTTTCACAACAACAACAAAAATGGAGCATGATTTTAATTTTTAATATTTTAATTAATGTCAGCACTTAACAATTCACACTTTGTAGGTTGCTAACTCAAGCAATACAACTAATGATTTATCTGTAAATTCTATATAGATTGTTAGGAAATTGTATGAGAATTCAAAAGACAAAAATCCTCAAACTGCAATCTTTTAAATTCTTTATGAAATACACACTGGAACAGTTTTGAGGAATCTTGTCTTTTCAAACATTATGATGCTTATGTGTTTTTATAACTAACTGTATAGAATTAAATCTAAAATTATTGTAGTTTTTCTTGAGTTGGCAACGTGCAAAGTGGTGATGCTTAGGTCATTTTTTAGTGTTGACCCTTAATTGTTTTATTCATACAAATCAAATGCATGATGAAGATAAAATCAAAGTAAATTAGATATAGCTTCGAACTTGTCAAAAGTAATTTTATATTATGTAGTTAGTTGAGTGAAATGAGAGACAGGTAAATAATATTGCCATAACGTTTAAAAAAACATACAAGACTTCCTGTGTAAAATGACGCGAGCGTTAAGATAATAGTAAATTGGGTAGTTTTGCGTATTTTTCAGGGGCAAACATTCCTAATGCATATGTACATTATGTAAGTACTAATAAGAAGAAATATCTCCAGTATTTGCTGGTTTTGGTAAATAGGTTAGAACCAATAAATAGACATAAAGAACATTTTTATTTTATTCAACCAACATAATCTTTAATTTCAAGCACACATGCATTGCAGAGCTAAGCAGAGTTGTGTATATTTCGCCAGAATGGACATCAGTTTCAGTCAGGTGAGAAATCTAACGGGAGATGGCATGTCTGGTGAAATTACTACTGATTCGACGATAAAAGTTAATATTGATTTATCATAGTGTGAAATATATTGTTAACACAAATACTTCACGCTTTTATTTAGTACGTGTTTTTATGCGTACAAAAACAGATTCATTTTCAGTTTGAAAACTATATGCGAAAAAGTAAAAAAAAAACTTCAACTTCTCATGAGTAAATACTTGCACTATCTCCTTTAACTGTAATGAAGATGTTTAACTTTGGCACTTCCTACTCTTCCTCATAATTCTTCTTCCCCCCCCCCCCCCCCTATCCGTCCGCGCCTTCCACACACTGCCAACGGACAGTGGTGCTTTTCTGTTCCGAGATATTTAGACAAAAAAATAAAAACCATTGTGAAAACACATTTTTTGATGAATGAGGAAATTAATGTTATTTTTATCCCACCTTTGAATTCATTATTACAATAGTGATTCCCACCATGTTAACAGAGAAGCAAATAAAAACCTACCTACGTATTGAAAAAAGCGGTGAATCTGTTTCAATGGCAAAATATTTAAACACCGCGTAGCAAATGCATGATTCGAACCGGAGAGAAAACTTTTTTTTCGTGAAATTTCTTTACTAGTTTTTTGGTTCCGGAACTGCAGAAACAAATCCCTCGACTTTCACGGTGATTCACTGCGAGATTTTCATTCTAATCGTGAATATTGACACCATCTTCGTCTTTTCGCTACGACGGTGTGTGCATCACTCATGTGGGTTACATAAAGCAACAACTCTTCCCGGGACACACCCAGTGCGAGATCTACGTGCTTTGTCAAAGCAATGAATCCCACCCAAAACGATATAACCCAAAGTAAATGGCGCATGAAGCAAAAACAACAATAAGAACAATGCAAATTTTCATGAACCATCAATATCTCTGCACTTTTCTACAAACTTGTAAATTTTACCTGCCTGATCACAATGATGATGCAGCACCTTGAATTAAAAAAGCTTTTTATACACTGAATGGAATTTGTGCAACAATGAAAACCAGTTGATGTTTCTTAACCAGCGTGTTTGATTGTTTACTTCGCATGAAATAGTGAAAGGTTCAAATGATAATGCACTTTTTTCTCGATGTCTCGTCTGATTTCCTGCTATCCCCAGCAGTGGGCGGCCGCAGTCAGGACAGTGTCAGATGTGGAGGTGCTAGCACATGGCAGAACAGGAAAGTTGTTTTAATTTCCCTTTCACGTTGCTCTTGGCGCGAACTTGTATATTAGCGGAAACTGAAATCACCGCGAGTTTTTGTTACGTCTGAGCTCCGACTTACCTGACTTTGAACGGAGGGATTGTTGTCTAAGTTTTGACTGAACCATCTTTTGTCTTAATTCAGCGCTTAATTAAAAGTGCATAAATGGTCTTAACTGCTCTAGGATCAGTTTAACTATTTATACGAGCCCTCAGTATTAGTTAAGTATAAAGTTATTATTTCACGTGAACTTGTTTTATAGATACCTCCTCATTATGGGAATTTCTGCACATCTACGCATTTCACTTCTGGAGTAGAGAGGTTGATGGATGGATTTCCGTGACACGAAAAAATATTTCTACGTTAACTGCCGATTAATGTACGTTAAGTAATTTTGATAAGTAAATCAAGACACAACAAAGGTATAACAGGGTACCTAAATATAGAAAAAGACGACATTACCATAGATCATAGATGAATTAAAAAGTGAAGATGCGTTATTGAGACAACGCGCGCGGTTTCGCGCTAAATGCTAAAATAAAATAAAGTGAGATAGCGAACGCGGAACCACATGTGAAGAACAATGGCAGTGATAGTATATCGTATTATACTATGCTTCTCGCACGTTTTTTCGTCAAGAAGTAGGGAAAGGGGGATTTAACGGATATTTAAAGAATTTTGACTAATTAATCAAATAATTATTAAAATATCTTATTAATCTTTTAATTCCACTAGATTTACCTGGACCTGTTTTGATACGCGATAAATAAGCGGTTAATATTGCTATTTCATATGTACATACATCATCTCAGAATTGATATCTCTTTCAGAAGCGTTGTTAGCTTTAAAACTGAAAACAAGACATGCAATATATATATATATTTTTTTTTAATTATGTTTAACAAAAGTCGAAAAAATGTGACCTTACTGGAGTACCCCGTTCTAAGATCACATTGTGCATGGTTTTGTGTGTGATTTTTAAGTTAGTTTGTTAATTTTTTGCAAGTACGTTATAGAGTACATTTCAAGGGGAAAATTATAAAGCCATAGAATAAAAATTCTTAAATCCAGAAGAAAACATACCACGAGCGTTAACCTCTGTTCGGTTGCAACATCATATCTATATTCTTCCTCCCCGTGTCCATAAATATCTTAATACTTCTTTTGAAATGGCTTAATTTTGTAAAGGCTAGAGGAAGGATGTTAAATAATTTTAGAAAAAATATTTTAAAAAAATTTGTCCACAGGTCAATTATTTTTTTAAATTTTGTTCTATTAGTATGAATATAACATGTCTTGTATTTTTAGAATATCATTGATTATCATCCATGAAAAGGTTTTAGTTATTTATAGTCAGTAAGATACGTGAAAATGAATTAACTGTTGTTTCTTTACTTTAATTCACTTGACATTTGCAATTTCGGTGCAAGATGAAAAGTATTCTAATAAACCTCTAAAATTGGCATTAGAGGCCCTATAAGGCTGGGACCCACTCAAACAAAGTGGGATACACGTGGAAAAACTATAATAGTGAACACATTACAAACTACAGTGCACACAACTGTCTACAGAAAACATTCTTCCGTATAAGATAGGCGATTGATTTTTTTTTTTTTTTGTAACTGGAGCAAAAGTTGCGGCAATTAGCGCGAAGACCAGCACCGTCACCAGACTCTTTCTGCCGGGAGGAACTGAAGCCGGTTTATTAACTGCTTTAGCCTACAGTCTGCAGCCTGCACCATCTCCAATCAACCAGATGGTCAACCTCCCCAAACAGCTGTGCAAAATTATAAAAAAATTCCTACGTCACTACATACAAACTTGCAACAGAGAACAGAAAAAATCTTTTACAAAGGCGCTGATTTTTCATCTCCTTTCCCATGACTTTTCGTCTGACAGTTTTCTGGAATCGGAGGTTTCATGGCTCCAGAAATTTCAAGTGAAAGCTTCATACTAAGCGACAGACACAGTTTTGCCGTGGTAAGGGACCACTATATAAAATCGAAACATTGCTTAAAATTGCTATGGATAGCCATATATGGACTATAGAGTCCAGATCCATAGCCAGGTGCTTTCCAATTTATATATTTTCTTATCATTCCTCCAACATTCCCCAATTATAGAAAGTCATGGTTTCAGTGGTTCCGGGTGAACTCTAAAGTTTGTAATGAACTGGCAGATGTTTCAAGATTGGTAAATAAGAGACAGAAAATCATTTATTTGAGTAAATAATGTATTATCATGATAATCTAATTTTCTTATTTTTAATTCTTAAATATATTTATTTATAATATTTATTCTACAAATCTGCACCCCTTCATAGTCTACGCCATCTAAAACGGGTTTCAAAAAGTAGGTATTTTAAGGTAATTAAGCAGTATTTTTTAAAAATTATTTACTAGCATTGTGTATACTTAGTTATTTTTATTCTGATTTCTCCTCCCTCAACAAATTTGTACGCTTGAGTAATCTTTATTTTCGCGGTCCTTTTCACGACTAGATATAACTCCTTCTGAATAAAGTTGGTTGAAAAAACTGTTTATTTGTATTGCTCTTCTTCATTGCATCGGTATGCAGCAATACGACAGTTTGTTTTGTTGTACCAGCCGGTCACGCTGCATTCACCTTCGATGTAGGCTACCACCATACCACCGCCCCACTACCCACCAGCCCACCGCCTGACCGCTTCATTGACTCGCCAAAGTCAAAGTCGCCGTTCCGTCGCTCGTTAGCCAATCAGCCCAACGGCCAATCAGCGGGTCATTCACACCGCGGTGCATATCGCTAAATTCGTTAACTTACTCTTGAATATCGTCACACGAAATATGGAAATGCTTTGTTCAAGCTCTCGTTTGTGTTGAGATGTTGAGAAAAAAAAACAGAAATTCGTTAATCTTATGCAACGACTCACGGGTTTATACAGAGTTTTAGGCAATGGTGTGTGTTATATATTGTCTGTTTTGCTTAATATAAATTAAATTAACAATGCGGTTAAGAAGTTGTGGTACTTGACTGTTATTCTAACAACCGCCAAAAATAGCAAGCTCCAATTCAACTGTTTTCCAGACCGTTTCGAAGGTTGCAGAGAAATTCCAAGAACAATGCGAGCAACCTGGAGTGCAGGTTTGAGTTTTGCGTGGAATAGTATCTGGGTGACCAGTAATTATCACATATATTATGGGAAATCGTGCCTATTCGGAATATTTACATAAATTGGGCGATTTTTGTAGTTCCAGAGTGTCTCTTTACTGATCTAACGTAATTGGTGTTTCTATCAAATTAATCAATCAAATGAAACCTATCATAATTTCATTAAAAAGGAAAAATTGATAAAAGAAATTAATAGTAAAAATTGATTTTTTTAGATTTTTCTCAGAATTGTGACATGAAGGAATAATAATAATAGTTGGATGATTTGTATAGCGCCCTTTTTGTGAATAATCACCTTAAGGGCGCTATACAAATATTACTTCCCATTCTTTGTCTAATTATATACAAACAGATACAAAAAAACCTACTTACCTGTCAGGTCGCTTCAGATGAACACAGTTTTATTAGAAAATTTAAGTACAGAGATGATAGTTTTACAGTTGCTATTTCATCCTTCTTTTCTATTGATGTTACATTTATTAGAAGATTGGTGGCACAAGAAGAGTTGGTATTTATTAAACTATTTATAATTTTTAGGACTGGAAATTATTTATAAAATGACCCTAAAAACGTAAGAAGTTTTTAATAGATATTAACATATTTTTATTTATTTTTACACTTTGTTTAGGTAAAAATTTGGTATACGAGTATGTGCGTAATCGTAGATTTATATTATCGGCTACAATTTCTTAGTACTATTTATTACATTTGCGGTATTATAACCAGCTATCGAGTACATTTTGTTAACTACCTAAATTATACGTTAGGTCAAAATTCGTTTATCAGAAGGCGGAACACATTCAAAACTTTTAGATCTGTTGATAAAAAATTGTTTTGTCCATACTAATGGTGGAAATTAATGCGAATGTAATTAAATCGTAATTTGAATCATAGTGCGTTATTTTTCACCGCGCTACCGTTATATGTAGATAGATAGCATCTGAGTGAATTTTATTCTTAAATTTCATAATCTCTTAAATTAATCTATTGCACGCGTTGACTACCTACTTTACGTACCTACATACGTATATACAGATCCGAACAAGGTTGGAGTAGGGAAACAACATAAAACATAATGTATTTTATATAATCTAGAAAAGAAGATGATTTAACTTTCTTTTAAACCATTACCGAACAAGTATTTACTACCCGGTTGGCTTGTTCGTGAATAAGGTATTTTACACAGAATTTCATTTAATAATTTACTCTCTTGTAATATTGAGTTAGTCTAATAGTCGCTCCGGGCACTAAAATCCCTCTTCCCGACTCTGGTCTTAAATGCTAAACCTAATACTATTTCTATGTATTTTTATTAGAAATCACAACATATTTAACATACGAACACAAAACACGAATGGATCCAATTTTTTTCTTAACCAAATCTATATACGAGTATATAAAATCAATGTAAATTTGTTTGTTTGTCCTCGATGTTCTCGAAAATTCCTGAACCGGTTTCGCTGTAAATAGCACAGTTTTTTTTTATTGGTGCCCGGAAGGTTTAGAAAGTATTTTGAATGAAATCCAATACGTAAAACTGTTGCTATAACGTTTTAAGATTAGTATGAAAAACATTGAAACCGCCATGTTTTTTTTAGTTTAGCCCATAGATATAACACTTTGGTTAGCCACAGATTGCATATTCAAAAGAAGAAGGTTTTTTTGGGTAGAATATTTTCAAAATGGAAACACAAGTAGGTACGTACTAAAGAACTTTAAAATTTAGATATGTTTTGAAAAAATAAACGTTTGGAATGAAATAAAATATTCAAATTAATGTTTCTTTATTTTGAGATAGTTCCTTTCGCTGTCCAATCAATTGTTGTCCGAGCAAGGCCGGATACACATCAGCTAATATGCTTGATTATCTATTTTCGGATCAACGAATAAGTAAGATGTTTGTAAATTATAATATTTTGTACTATTGTATGTATCACTTTGTGGTTATCCATTATAAATAAATGAAACGATCATCAGGGCAAAATATATACTAAACAATAATACAAAATTATGACAGAACATACATATAGGTGTCACAGTGAAACGGTTGTTCGGCGTTAAAAGTAAAAGCGATTAAACTAAATTTGATCGTTTCATTTAATTATAATATTTTATAATCGTGTATTGTTTCATGGTGCTTTCACACGAACGAAGTATGGAATTCTGTGAGTCTAAACCTAAGCATTGGGGGTTTGGTTTAAAAGTGTTTTTTTTTTATTAATATCCCTTGCGACAGCTGTAAACTAATTATTATAAAGTCGATAATTAGTCACCATCAGTATCACCAATACAGACTTACAAAAAAACCTTATTTCAATCATTTTTTGCACTCCGCACAAATCGAACTCGTATTTTTACTCAAATTCAATTAATTATGATGTGGTGGGCTCAAAATGTATGTGCTTTCTTAGACATATCTACCTTAAAAAAAGCCATTTCACGTAACTGTACTAATAATAAAAAGGATAGAAGATACACGTGTGTACATCTGAGCGACGACTCACCAACATAAAAAGACTGGCTCGACTTTATTATTATTATCTATTCCATATGGTAGTATTCAACCACTGTGAATTTAAATCACAGTTTAGGCATGTGAATGTAGAATTGAAGACATCTGTCAGAATTTGAACGAAATATTAGTTAAACCGCAAATCATTAATTGCCTTTATGTAACGTTACGTAGGAAGTATTGCGTAATGAAAAGCATGTTTAATCGGAAATAAATGCAAATCACTTCCCATCCCAAAGGTGATCAAGAAGAAAGACCATTCTTCTCCAAAGAGAGTTATTACCTTTCTCTCAAAACACCACTTTACATAATATTTCTCACAGATGTAATCACAGATTATTATAAACATTTTAAGGCAATACATTTGGTACTTATCTATCTTAGCAACAGTCTTGGTGAACATTGTACAAGAACGTGCTGGAGAGGATTTCGTCGATACTCTCAATATTGACCTGGTGAAAGACAACCACTCAGAATCGAAACGTTACTTAAATTTACTTTATCCGTGTTTGATCCGAAATGCCAGGTGCTTCCCCACCTTCCTCTTCCCCTTCCCCTTCCCCTTCCCCTCCCCTACAATCTTCAGCCTCACAACTTAACTTTTTTAAAAAAATATATTATTAGGTAGTAATAATTTGTTAAAGATTCCTACACAGATTTGAACCAAATACAATTTTGTCCAATATATATTCTATCCTAATGTAAGTTGTTGCTTGTACTTAGGAAAGGAGCGCTCGTTAATATAAAAACTGTATAATGAAAACAAATAAAATAAATATAAAAATTGTTTCAACTAAGGAGTTTTTTAAATGACAAAGTGTCTAAATTTATTTATGTTTTACAGATATACCTCAATTGTGAATGCCATAGTCCTACACTGGATCCGGACAATTGGGACTCTTGTAAGGTATTTACATAAAAAAAGAACTTTGGTTTGCACGGATATCAGCGGTTTGCTCATTGTTTCCATTGCAGATGGTTTTATTATTATCTCAAATACAACAAATATAGATACAAAGTTCTTATTCGTGGTCAGTGCAGTTTATTGCACATATTTCTGTATTCACAATTTCCTTTCCAAAGCATTTACTTGCAGAACTTCAATGTGGTTAGTTAATGTTTGGGAAAGGTTAGCCGATAAACATATAAGACCAATCAAAAATATGTAAAACATAGTCTTAGGTATCACGGGTGTGTGTTATATATTACAAAAAAAACCTATTAGAAATAAATCATTAAACTTTTTAAATTGTCACATAGACACCAACTAGGTTAGATAAGTTTAACGCTGTTGACAAATTTCGAGATGAGGAGTTGTTTGGTGGGACACCGCTGCTTTGCTCTACTAATTGATTAAAAACGTCGCCTATAACCGGCAATCCATTAGCTACTGGGGAGGTAGTTTATATTTTCAGGAGACAATAAAAAAGATGAATTAAAAAAATTTTCCTTCCGAAAACAGGTAAACAACATAAGTAAAATTGTAATGTATTTTTTGGTTTTCTAGAAGCATGTATATGTTTGGAGATGAAAAGGTTCAAAATATAGCTAAGTAAACATGAAGATGAGGAAATCGCAAAAATTTTGAAAATAACATAAGTATCAATAACACCAACACAACAACCTACAGGGAACGGCTGCGCTGCCTGTTTCATACATAACTTAATTTTAGATTTGAGGTCAAAATACACATCCAAACCGAATGATATATTTTTTTTAATTAAAGGTTCGTAAATATCTTGCACGGGAGAGAAGTATTTAATTTATTTTTGTTTTAAATTATGAAGTTATAGGCCATGAAAAAAAACTATTTTCATAAATTTACAGGCAAGTCAGAAAATTATTTGCGGGTTGATCGTTTTTTTTTAAAACTGTCATATTTGCTATCTAAATATGATTACGTAAATAAAAATATGAAAAAAACATATTTTAAAAAAAAAGTTTTTTTCGGGTCGATATTTTAATTTATGTACGGAAAATTTGTATTCCAAAGTAAACTGTTCGTTTTAATTTAATTCAAAGTCCACCATAATGCTTATTTAAACATTTTTAACATTTAAAAAAAAATTATTTTACATTATATTTTCAAAGTAGGAGCGAAACTTTTTTTTTACATCACCGGTAGCCCCCAAATAATTGTTAAAGGTGCCTCTAAAATCGCGAAAAATCAATTTCTTTAATGGCCTATATTTCATAATGTAAAACACAAATAAATTAATTACTTATAATCCGTACTAGATATTTACTATATTTTTTTGATGAAAAAAAAGATCATTAGCGTATTCTGGCCTCAAATCCAAAATTAAATTTTGTATTAAACAGGGCGCGCAGCCGTTCCTCTTAATAATGTAACATCATAAATATATATAATGTACTCGTATCTTAAATGGAATTTAAAAAAAAAAACAATTATCAAGAATTTAAAACAAATCAAAAAAAAAGAAAATGTTAAATGACATTTTTATCACTCGCTTACCTATAGAAATGCCGACTGCTATAAAATTTACCTTTTGATTAAATAAACACGTTGATTGCCAATAAGCACGTTTTTTGAAATGGGACTAAACCCTCAGCCAACGGCCGCCGTTACGAAAATGCAAATGAATTAAAAGCACTACGTTGTTGATGAGTTTCATTAAGTACGGGCCATTTCTCTTAAATGCCTATCAAATAACTTCAAACGGATGTTTTAGTAATAACGTGAATCTTACCGACTGGATTAATCACCAAAATGTCAACTTTCTAACGCTGACCTTTGATATTCTCGCGTAACCTCAACTTTGTTACTTCGTTTTTTAATAGACTACAAAAGTGGATTGAAAACTTATGTCGGTTGCGTAATCATAACAGAGAACAATATCCATATATTAATACTCTAATTACAACAGCGGAGATATTTAAAAAAAAGGTAGATTTTGACGCGCATTCTCCCACATCTCTCTCTGAAACAGGATCCATTACCGCGAGAACCGCTTTAAGTAATGTCGGTATTCATTTTTATTCAAAAAGCATTGGAATTTGCCGATTTGATCGACTTTTTCCTACGTAAATATTTGCTTGGACTCTTGATTTGGCTTAGTTCGAGCTTAGATCTTTAAAATATTGCTCAACCATTGTAGAACAACACTTTTAATATAATTCTGCATTATTGTTTAAATAAGTTTTCCATTAAATATAAAAGTTATTGCAATTGAAAAACATTTAGGGACTACTTTGTATTTATGTATTTCAAATGTTGTTCGTATCTAACGGTTTCTGAAAATTTTCTTAAGTCAACCTTATTTTATTGTAGTTATATGCATAATCAATAGAGTCACTACTGTTTTGCCTGTCAGTTAGAGATTCAACCACCGGATATGTGTATTTACAGTGGTTGGCCATCACATAAGAACACGGCGTATTGAAGCTGTTGTTACTAATAAAGGCTGTTTCACCAAATATTAACATTTTTATATTGACAACTGAATGTGTGAAAGTTGCGATTTTTTCTTTTTTTTAATCAATAACATTTTATTTAAAATGTGACCTTTAAATTGCATTGCTTTTATCAAATTTTGCTTGAAAAAGTATCCAAATTTATATATGCGAAAAAAAAATCGACTTGTTCTAATGTGCCCGCTCACTGTATATCCTAAATATTTCGAGCCTATATTTAGGATGTAAGAATGTTTTATTTCAATTAAAATTAGCGAGTGATTAAGTAGGTACTTCCCAGGAAATATTGTTGCATTATTTTATGAGTTCCTTCTGCAGGCCATTTAAAAAATAGAAGTTATCAAATAATTAAAACTGAACACCATAATTTCCTTATCGCGTTCATCCGTAAAATATGTATTTTTTCGTATTTTTGGATTTTTTACACAAATGCATTGCTTGCATAAACCATTTTACACATTCTTTTATGGATTCATAAATACATTATAATTATATCTAACTATCATAAAAAATTGAGGAATAAAAAATACGTATAAATTAAAGTACAAACACATTATTATGATTTAATATTTAAGAATATTAATGCAAGACAAAATGAAAATATCAAATCATAGGTAAGTATCTACATAATAACTCATTATTTAAAGTTAGGGAAAGATAAATAAATATGAATTCAAGTATCAATTAGCAAGCATAAAATCATGAATTAAAATTTGGCAATAATATCACCTCCGCTGGGTACAACGGGTAAAACGGTAGCCTACTTTTACCTGTACTTTTCACGCATTCCATAATGTTTTAGGTTATGATAACCTCACGACTTGGGTTAAGTTAGTTTAGGTTTGGTTTTGATTTGGTTTATTTAGATTAGGTTTGGTTAGGTAAGGTAAAGTAAGATTAGGTTAGGTTGGACTATCAGAGGTTAGGTGTGATCGGGTTTACTAAAATGCGCGGATAACTTAAATTAATAATAATAATATTATGAAAATATTAAGTCGTAATTAATTAACATCGGTTGGGTGCAGCGGGCGAAACGTTGGTCGCTATTTTGTTACTGGAAAAATATAGATATGTTTATTTCAAACGGCACTTAGGTATTATGTACCTCTGTTGCCTGGCTCCGCTCGATTTTTAATTATTTTTTTATTGTTGTTTTATTAACAAGTGGATAACTCCAATGTCTTGTTCATTGTGGGGAGCGACAAATAGAATATCACACAATTTATAGTCACATGACTTCGAAATCGGCGTGACTAGAACGAGTGCAGTTCCTCTGATTTGTTCCTCTGATCTCCCCAGGAGAAGGCAGCAGTAGAAGAAGAAAACAAAAATGGCACTCTACGGGAAAGACTTTATGGGCTGAAAATATTTGTGTTGACCCAAAATAAATAACATTACAATTTGACAGGCAGAAAAGGCTGTGCATATTTCACGTCATCAGATCTCGCTATTAAATGTTTTTTATCGAAATAATCTACCTGATTATTTAATTTGAAGTTACCATAATCTCTTACAACGGCTTAAACCTCGTCAAGGTAAATTCTATCGCATCCTTGTATTAGTATCACCACCCCCAGACTAGTAGAGCCCAAATTTTGCAACGGTGACACCAACTAGTCGTAAAATAGTTTTTTTTTACTTCAAATAATGCAACATTATGAGAGCGAATATAAATAATTCTTTCTACGCAGCAGATATTTAGTGAAATCTCCAAAATTTATTCGCAATTTGCACCAATTACTTTCACGATGTTTGCGTTTTTAAGATAACGTACCACTACTAGTATACGATTAAAATAATAATTACAGCAACCTCAATATATCCGCAATTTTTTTTCTTCTTTGTTTTATATACATTGAAAATAATATATCCTGCTAGGTTTCATCTAATTCAGATTTAAAAAAAAACTTTTTATTACTTTGGGTGCACTTACTTATGTTCCAATTACGAAAAAAATACGCTAGAGATAGAAAAAACGTCATTAGTGAAATTTTGCAGTTTTTAGATGGAAATGCGGATATTAGTGGCATAGTAGCTCAGCAGTTAGGTTATCCTCCCGAATGGAATCAAAAATGACTTGTTTCCATTACTGATTACCCAGAAGCAAACCAGACTCCAAAGCATTTTTTTTCTCATTGTCATCGTAATTATTAATGAACATCTCAATTTTTGTTTGTCCTATTCGAACTACATTCGTATTGAGAGATAAATTTATCATTTAAAGAAAGAGGTATACCTCTGTGCACATTTTTTTTGAAAGCAGTAAAGCATTCTGGATTCTGGTATTGAAGAAGGTTGTCTGTTTCAGTAAATCTAAATAATAAAGTTTGTCCCTCTCCCAGTTGCTATCGAAACACAGCTCTATATTTAAAGTTTTCGCGTGCTCTAGTTTATAAGTAATCTATTGTCAAATTTATAAAATAATTCAAATAAGTCCCGATAAACTTTATAATATTCAGTTTATTGGAATAACTTATAAACCTCATTGATTAAATATTAAATGATTAAATATTAATGATTAAACCTTCTTTATTTAATCAATGATTAAACACTTTATGATGGTTTCACTAACAGCTGCTTTTCTTTCAAAATCTTGTTATTATAAATTTACAGTTTATTAAATTGTATATCTACGAGTATATGAAATAAAACATAAAACGACATTAAATTTGACGAAGAACGCAATCACTTTGTGACTTGACATCATAATTTAAATTAAAGTTTTTTGTTGTTGTTGTAAGCCCCTAATTTATATTTATGCATCATCGACCGGTTTCGGTTGTACTCAA
The DNA here is from genome assembly GCA_022606495.2 of Halesus radiatus. Lineage (NCBI taxonomy): Eukaryota > Metazoa > Arthropoda > Insecta > Trichoptera > Limnephilidae > Halesus > Halesus radiatus. Next base: position 51,703 of record JAHDVE020000625.1, read on the forward strand.
CCTTCACCAGGAACATAGATATATAATCGATAATGCATAAATATAAATAAAATAAAGTTGCTTTAAACAACCACTTTTTTTTTAAATTTAAATTAAATCATTTAATAATAATTATTACAAACTATTTCATTTAGCGATGTTAACTGTTTTATTTTAATATAATTTTTTAATTTGAGCAGGTAACATATTTGAAGTACTAGGAATAATGTAATCAAACGTTCTTCGTCCATATTAATTTGTATACTTAGGAAAAATTAAACCTTCATTAAAATTGAGACGAATATTAGAAGTGTGCTCTAGTCTATTTATTTAGCCTCTTGAACCCTGCAACTTGGTCATACTTCCGTAATAATAATAATCATATTTAGATGATTTGTATAGCGCCGTTTCTGTGAAAAATCACCACAAGGGCGCTGTGCATGTTTTTTTCCCAATGCTCTATCTTATCACTCTGGATAGTCTATTATTTCTTATGACATTTCTAACAATATGTCACAAGCCCATCCAAATTAAATTTGCCGGAAGATAGTTCAAATAATGATTTTGTCTGTGGTTATTTTTTTTTGTGTGGTTTATTTAAATTATAATTTTAAGAAATGGGAACCTACATAGACGGTGCCTGTGTGATATGATAAATATAATTAATATTAGTACTAGAATATGAATTACATAAGTAATGTGAGAGCAACAAAGTACATATGTAGTGGAAAGTTTAGAGTTTAGTATAAGGAGACATTTTGGTTTAAATTTGAAAAATTTCGATGTGAATGTGATATTACTGGGAACAAAATGCAGATGAAGTTGAGATTTTTAAAAACGGCCCTTTATTCTTAATAATACTTAATCACGTCATTAAATTCATTTCCGAAAGTGTGGTGACACCAAGAATAATAAATCGTCCATTGATGAGAAACATTGTCAATTTTATTCCGGTACTCCCGCCATCGAAGTCGCCATAGGTGAAACCATGAACTGACAATCAAAGTGGGTTTTTGAAATGGGTTCTTAATTTAAATTGTGTCTACGAACGAATCGTAGTTTCTAATTTAAGGAATTATATTTGTCTGAATTCCTAGATAGTTGAATTAGCTACAGTTCGACATTTAAAAGAAGACACAAATTTAGGGCTTTGCGAACGTTTAAATGTTTTAAATGGCAATACCAAGATGGCTCATAGGAAAATGAACGTATTTTTTAAAAGCACACGGTGATTACCTACGTCAAGTGTTTCTTGACAAACTAATTTATGTATGTACTCGGTATATTTTACAGTCTGACATTTTATTGTAGACAAAAAATGAGAGCGCTGCGATCGTTTAAAACGTTTTATATTATAATACCAAGATGGCTCTTAAGAATATTGTTGTAAGTTTAAAAAGCACAATGGTCCAAGTGTATGTTTTTTACTTTCACCAAACGGTATCCAGAAAAAACCCACCGACTTTATTCAGGAACACACTTGGGTGGTATAACACAAAAAAATAATACTTATTTACTTCCCATTAAAATAAAATTAACTGATGGCAGTTTAGCGAGAACAGATAAAATGTCTCATAAGTTTTATTATAATTAGCATTTTCACATTATATAGGTTGTTTATAATATTTAAATGTGCATAGATTGCACGCACTGGTGACCATGCGTGCCTCTTCTCTTCGTCTCCGGATTTATGGCTAATAGCTGAATTGCTAATTGCATCTGTTTCTGATTTTTTTACCAAATTATTTCATCATCGCCCCGGTGAAAGACCACCATTCAAAAACGAAATTCCGTATTTGGTGATTAGATCTAAATAACCAGGTGCTTTACACCCTACCTCTTACACATCTCCTACCCTTCTCGACTCTTTTCAACCTCACAATATACCTAGCCCAATTATAGATGCCTCAGTCTCTTATCCGGTATTCACATAAATAAAACGATACTGCCGAGCTAATGCTCGCTTGTTCTAGTTTTAATGTATGCAAGCGAAATCATACAACGTCTATGAGAGAAATATCAAATAAGTCGCAAAGTTTTACTTCACAGGTAATAGTTCTTAAGGACAATGCACAACCGTTATACCATAGAAAACAAACAGGGTAGCAAACGGTAGGTTCTAATTTCCTTCATTATTGTGAGGTCAGTTCAAACGTACGATAATCTTATATTATTTATGCATTGTGGTATAAAAGTAATGGTTATAACATTGCAGCCGAAATCACTTATTTATTTATGAGAGTATTGTAAAGAAAATTCTATGTCAAATAAAAGAGAAAAAAAAATAAAACAAATTAAAGAGTCGGTGCTGTTAATAAACCCAAGATTTATATTAATAACTCGACGGCCTCCATGGTCGAGGTGTAAGGCTCTCGACTACGAATCCGAAGGTCGCGGGTTCAAATCCCGGCGTGCGCAAGTAATTTTTATTTAATTAATTTGTGTTGTTTCACAATTATTTCATTTAAAAATAATATATATTATATTTGCGCACGTTCCAAAATTGAAGATAATCTCAGTATCGCCCTGGTAAAATAACAAGATTCAGAATTGATACGTTGCTTGAAATGACTTTTAGCCGTATTTGGTGACCAGATCTGAATAGCCAGGTATTCCCCACCTTCCTCTTCCCCTTCTCCTTCCCCTCCCCAATACCTTCAGCTTCACAACATTCTCCAATTGGGAATGCCATAGTCTCACTGGCTCCAGACGGTTGGGAGCAGTTGAGACTCTTGTGCTGTATTCATATAAAAAAAAGATTAGGTTGAATTGTTTTAATGTTCTATCTTAAAAGAAGGGTGTAAACTTTCAGCATCACAAATCCTACATGTTATAAAAGTAGCTATAAAGCAGGAATGAGGTTAGCTGTGGCGTAACGACTTGTATCACTTTTTAAATCTGAAATTTTTGAAGTATTTTCAGATCGGTAAGTTTACAATAATATTATTCGTTTCAATGGTTATTTCGAAAGGGAAAGCATGCTTTGAAATAAATCAGAGAATCGAATAAAACCTTTAAATATTTCACAATATTTAATCTCATGTATGCTAATTAACGATGTCGTGAATAGCCAGTGAAACTTCCTATTGCCTACTTAATCGCAACAATGTTGGCTTCAAATAAAATAATATTAGTAATTTCGCAATGTTCTGGTAGAAAATGCATAAGTCAGGGGCAAGGTCGGTAAACTGGAATAATTAATTTATTGAAAATAACTCTGAGTGAAAACATGAAACAGAAGAAGACCCAAAAAAAGAGGTTGGAACTTAAATTCGAACACACGAGAATCTCTAGTCAATCCGGGACTTGCATCTCTACCAATTGATCTACCGAGACGTTGTTGAATTCCGTCATTTATATCAATCTCATGTTTGCCTTAAGAATTGCGAATACTGTTTTCCAATTATTTCCAATACATCGGTTGCATGTATATATTTTACGACTTTATCTTTTTATTGTATCTTCTACTATGTCATGTTTTCACTGAGAGTTATTTATTTTAATTTCAATAATCAATATTACAATGAAGTGGAAAGATTCAATAGGTAGGTAAATATATATTTTTAATAATTCTGAATATTATGTATGTATTTCAATAGCAGCAATATTACGCAAGTTCTAAATGTTCGCTTGACTCCTAGAAACGTTAATGAAAAGATTACTTTGTTTTAAATATTATAGTGAAAGTCCACCAGGAATTAACATTTTCTAAATAGGTTACAGAAATTTTATGTCGTATAATGTGACAAATATTTTTATTTTCTCGAACTGTAGAGAAAACCCAAAGCAGACATAATCCAAACGAAGCACAGTATAAACAATTTAAAAAGATTCTTGCTTTTGGAGTGGCGTACTGTATCATAGAAATACTGCGGGGTAAGAGGGGACTGCGAGCGGGTATACCAATCTGAACTACTATCGGTATGCATAAAAACATTCAAATGTACGCTCTTTTAAATGATTTACCTGTAATTGTCAAAACACATTGATTAAAAAAAAATAATAATAAAGAAACAATAATATTTTCTATTTATATGACTTAAGTCATGGTCTCTATCAAAACCTTGTTTATTCTCCGATAACCCTAATGTGGATACATTCTTATCAAATTTATCATTGCATTATTATGTGTAATGTTCTAACCTTTTTCAGTAATTTCTATTTTTTCCATTTCGTGTGATGATGTGATGTTATTATTGGTCAACAGTCCGTACAAAACCTTATATACGAGTATATATAGTATGGACCTTATCACTAAGGATATATTGTATCAAAGGGGGAATAATTCGGTAACCCCTTGTGAGCATCAAGCTCGGCTCGTGACTAGTGACTTACCGAATGACTTACCCTTACGTGCTGTCGACACATATAGTCATTATGCATTTATCATAACAATGTAGGCTTTAATGTTTACTTATTAGTTTTATAGCATTTTCGCGATAGATATAATATTTCTCAAACAGTTTTCACTTTTACTGACTTTTTTTTATATTCACAAACTAGTATGACATATGACAACCTCACGAAAATATATGACAACATCACGAAACAAAAGTTAAAAAAATGAGGAAATTAGATTTACGACATATGACAACCTCACGAAAATATATGACAACATCACGAAACAAAAGTTAAAAAAATGAGGAAATTAGATTTACGACATATGACAACCTCACGAAAATATATGACAACATCACGAAACAAAAGTTAAAAAAATGAGGAAATTAGATTTACGACATATGACAACCTCACTAAAATATATGACAACATCACGAAACAAAGGTTTAAAAAATGAGGAAATTAGATAACCTGTTGTGGTTCAATCCTTTTTTCTCTGACTTTTCTTCACTATTGTCTAAAAACTTTCAATGGGTTTGAGGACAGGAGAGTTCCCTGAACATTTCAAAATACTATTTTAGCTGGATTAAAAAATGTTTGAATTTTATTAGATGTTTGGCACGGGACAAGGTATTTAGAGTGGATATTGCCCTCACAGATTTAGAAATGCAGAAAATCGTGTCGAGTATATAGATTTATGTTAGAACTTGTAGAAACATATATAGAAAAACGGGAATTAATCAATTTTTTAAGAATAATAATAAGAATAGATTTTACAGACTTACGGGGGGTGATTTTTTTCTAGTACCTACTTTAAAACCCTCGATAATATCTGAGAGAAATGTTAACTTCTATTTATTATTGAATACATACAGTCTGCCATTTTCCATTAAGTTCTCTCTACTAATTTCACAGTCTAAGGCAAAGCTGAATTTATGATAATTGAATTATTACGTACTTAATATAAAGATGGGGCCTGTTCACAAACCAATTATAAATAATATTAATGTAATAAATTAGAATAACTTAATTTAAATCAGTGTTTTTAGTGTATAAATATTTGTAAAGATAAACAATATACTAAAAATAATCACAAGGATAGACAAGCAAATAGACAAATTACAAACAAACGAAAAATAACAATAAGTGATGAAAGTAGGAAATTAATTAATCAATCATGTAAAAATAATTAAATATATATATATATATGTATATAATTTAAAATTTTAATATAACATAATAGAAAACATTGAAAATAGACTCTTTAATTTTAATATAAATAAAATCATGAATATAACAAGATATAAAAAATGGTTATTATTGTTAAGATTTAGATTGATAATATTATAAATATTAATGAGAAAATAAATTTAAGAGATATCTATTTAAAAAAATGATTATTAATAATATTATAAATATTAATGAGAAAATAAATTTAAGGGATAGCTATTAAAAAAAATGATCATTAATAATACCATATTATAAATGGTAATGAGAAAATAAATTTAAGAGATATCTATTTAAAAAAATGATTTTTAATATTAATGAGAAAATAAATTTAGGAGATATCTATTTAAAAAAATGATTATTATTAATATTATAAATATTAATGAGAAAATAAATTTAAGAAATATCTATTTAAAAAAAATATTATTAATAATATTATAAATATTAATGAGAAAATAAATTTAAGATAGCTATTAAAAAATATGATTATTAATAATATTATAAATATTAATGAGAAGATAAATTTAAGGGATAGCTATTAAATAATATTTCATCTTATTAATTATATTAATAATGACACCAAAAAATCATTACACATATTTCTAAGAAAAAATAAATAAAATTATTTCCGGAAATAAGAAAACAGACATTTTATGACTGTTGCATGGGATTTATCAATTCTTTATAACACGTTATGTGTGATGTTATAATTTAATTTACATTGACAGTTTTACAGTGTGCCAAATAAGATGATTTTAGCATAATACATAACAATTTATAACCAAAACTGTAACCATGTTTACAAATAATTTATAACCATTTATTTATTGGGGCTATTTTGTACATGTGTTATTTCTGTTGATCGGGTAGTTAAACAGAACTAGTTGTTTTAATGTTAATTAATATATGATGGTATCCGTAGCATTGTGGTGAGCTCCTCGGCTCTAAACTCTGGATTTATTTCATATTGGTAATGACACAAAGGATTTTATATATCTTTTTTTAAGTCATATTTGCCCCTTCCTCGTTCCAGAATATAAGATTGTGTCAGTGTAATCGATAGTGGCCACCATTCAAAATCGAAAATTTTCTTGAAATGTCTTCAGCAATATTTAATGATCAGATCTTAATAGCCTAAAACTTCCCAACCTTCTTATTCCCTTCTCCTTCTCCTATTCTATTTCTTTCACTCGCACAACACCCCCAAATAGCCAAGTAACAAATTCCACTGGCTTAGTGTGGGCTGGCAACCTAACCTTACTTAACCCAACCCTTTGATTCGTTTACCCCCTTTATTTCATCTTTTCTATTTTCTCCTAATTCAAAATATCCCTTAAATGGGGACTATCAAAATTCCATTACGTATGGTTATCAACTTAACCTTTCACTGTTCTATTTTTCTTTACCCAATATATATTTTTTGTCTATTTTGTGATTTTTTTAAAGTGTATAGTTTTTTAACGCTGTATTGCACCTTTTTTGTTCTCTGAAAATGTGCTTCATCGGCCATAATGATAAAAAAAAAATTAAAAGGGTGCAGTGCCATTTATGATTTACATACAAAATTCGACATTTTTTATATTAAAAACATGCAGAAATCAATAATCAAACGTCAGATTGCCAATCTTTCTGACAAATTGATAAAAATATTGTTTGCACCTAAGATTATCATTTATGTATCTAAATCACGTAGGTTGACATGTAAATAATATAATTCAGTTGGCGTCGAGTGCCAAGAACTTCTCAAAAGTCTTGTGTACTCTTTTTGGTAGTATGTATCAGATCAACTACACTGGGCAGTGTAGGGTTAACCTTACCTTACACAACCTACCTATTCCTCTACTGTCTTTTTTTCCCCTCCCCTTCTTTTTTTAGTCTTACAAAATCGCCAAATAAGAATGTCATAGTTCCACTAGCTCCAATCCGTTAGAAATCTCGTGTTGAATTTTTTTTTATTATTTTATTCCAATAAAATTCACGATGAAGTATAAATTTCTAATAATTACCTATCTGATGTACTGAAAGTGATCAATTTTTGATACGTCGTTGTACTATGCACCTACCTAGCAAGATCTTTTAATAAATGCTATAAAGTGTAGGTTGGTACGCCATTAAAGTCGATGATAGGGAGTAGGGACATATTAATGTAATTATTATATCTACACGAAATAGCCGTAAGGCATAAACGACTTTCAAAAAGTTCGCCGTAGATGTTATGATCGTTGACCGCGTGAACGGCGTATCGAGTGTGCGATATCGACCGCCTCACCGGCCTCTGCGTTATCCAACCTCTCCGTAATACCCGCTGGTCTAGTGACCAGTTCTCGCCACGCCGTGGCGATCCGTGATGCAGAAGGTATCGTCTTGCGGAGTGCGGAATTGTTGCACACGCACGTGGTGCGCCATAACAACTTTGCAAATTTACTGTCACTATTCGTTCAGTTAACCAACAATTGACAATGAAATGTGATTTTTTTTTAACCCATTATGAAAATTGTTGGTTACGATATAATGTATTGCCTATTACGCACTTATTATTGTAATTAGCAATCTTCATCTTATCTATAAAGTACGAAATCTTTTCGTCTGAAGTCGAGATAAATGAATCTCCATTTGAATTAATGATATTTGCACGAATGCGTCTGTTGGAATTTTCACTTTTAGCTTTCTGGGAAGTTTAGGTTTTTTCATCTGGTTATTTTTTTTTGTATTTGTTTCTACATAATTTTGATATTATAAGGTAAGGTATAAATATTAAAAATACATGTATATTATAGAATTTTTTTCATAGTCCTCTTCACTAGAAGATCCTGTGCTGAGGCGGACCAGGTTTTGCACAAAGGGGTTTCAGCTACTTCAATATTTCAACTTCAAGGTTAGAGTAGGGTCATTCCAGTAATTTCTATAACTTTTTTTAAGAATAGTAAGTCAGTTCTTGTTCTGGTAATTCCTTAAGCCAAGTTTTGCTGGACTTAATGCAACTATTGATTTAATTACTTTTTTTGATATTAAGTGGAAGTTTTTTATATAATTTTCAGCTAAAAATTCAGATCTTCTTTGTCCAAAAGTAGTATTGCATTTAGGTATATTTATCTTATCTAGTTGTTTTGTTCTGTTATTATAGCCATGAAGAGTCATAGCCATTTTCTCATTTTTAAGATGATTAACTAGAATATTTTTGGCAAAGATTTTTTGGATAATTGGAACGTTGAAACGTTTAAAAATTTCCATTGTTGACATCCTTATGGGGACCTTTAAAATGGTCTTTATGATGCATTTCTGGGTTGTATTTAACGGTTTCATGTAATTTGATGCAGCTGAGCCCCATCCCAAAATTCCATATTCCAAATGAGAGTGACATAAAACATAATATACTCTATTTAGATCCTCGATTGACAGGATATTTCGTAATTTTTTGAAGAAATAGATGAGTTATTATTACTACCAGCAGTCATAGTGAGCAGTTATAGTTATTACCAGAAGTCTTCTGATAGACTCGGATATGGCTGAAAATTTCGCTGAACAAGTAAATAATATAAACACGAGACTTTTCCGATCACATTTACTCATAATTACCCAAAGCTCGTCAATTTAAAAAAAAAAAAACTTACCCACGTCTGTAGTTCCACTATCATATATGTACCTCTAAGGGATCTATACATAAATAAGGTGGAAGTGAGAATTATATGAGAGAAACATAGGATATGGCTCTGGCGTAAGGAGAACATGATCGAACATGACGAGGTAAGCTAGAAAGCCAGGACAAGTCAAAAGCAAGTAAATTCGCGAATACCATTATATTATAACGGTATTCGCGTATAACGGTATTATTGTCCTATATCTTAAAATCAATGCAAAACCCAACGTGACATTTTTTGTTTATTATATTTAACTAGTGATATATTTCATCGTTAAAATAATAAATGCTCTTACACGTTAATCATATTATGGGTGCTGTCAAGGAGATAATGTTTTCTTCGCAATAAGTCAACACAATATGGATTGACATGATGAATTAAATGAAAAGACACTTTGTTTGAATAAGCTCATATTTTTGTATAAATACGTCGAATCTGAACTAGTCGACGTATTTATAACAAAATAAAAGTGGATTCAAACAAAGTATCTTTTCATTTAATTCGGATAATGCTCTTTTTTTTAATACACAGAATTTTTTTATGAAAAATAATGAGCTATTCTTAAAAATAAAGTAAAAATCTTTCAATTAAATAAACAACACTATTTTATTATTTTGACTGGACTACACCCTTGCATTGCGCACCAACGCCCTTTTTATTACTACGATATGCGGAAAACTTTTCTTCCATGAGAAATACGGGACGAATTAGGTTGGACCAAGAGGCGATGATTTTCAATGCATTTCACGTGTGGAGGCCTTCAACCTTCATTTGATCAACACTTCTTGATAATTAAGTCGAGAAAATATTCTTACTATCGTAGAGAATGGAATCTTTTCATTACACATTACAATATTTTGTGTTAAAATTGGTTTGATTCGTATTCGTGGCGTCTCACAAAAAATTTTATGAAATTTAAAAAGTAACCAAATGATTGAACGTAACTGAATAATATTATTTAGAACGCTTTCAGTAATAAATGGTATTATGAATCCGCGACGCATTCATAAATGCGATAAGATTAATATGAAGAGTTCATTGGCATGAACATTAAGGCTTAACTGTAGTCATAGATGAACGCAAAAACTCACAGTCTCAAAAGTATTCAGATAAAATATATTAAATTAAAATCAGTTACCAGAAGTATTATTACGTACGAGTATGTTACTCAACAGAGAAATCGAATTTGAGTAAGAGGTGTACCAAAAAAACTGAAAATCAAAAATTCTTAAAAATTAACAATACAGATGAAACTGTTGTTAAAAGTCTTATTTGCATAATATATACCACCGCGAAAATAAAACCGTAGCATTCGAGTAAGATGCATAGATATACTCTACATATGGGAGACAAAAGTATACATATTATTGTAGTACACCGTTATTGGACGGTTGCTATTTATTGTGTGTGTTATTTCTTTGCAATTTTTATGTCAACCCTCTGTCTATTGATATATAGACAGGGAGAATGGACCGCCAAACAACTCGGTCTTAGTATACACTTCTTGCTTCATTCACATTCATACATCGTCTCATACATTCTCTTCTGTTATTCTGACATGAACCGACTGAAGTATTTTATTCACTGGATCGTGCCATGTCTTCCTCGGGAGTCCCCGGCTTCTTCTACCATTCACATTCGCTTCATATATTATCCTTATACTTCTTTCTTCGTTCATTCACTCTACATGCCCGAACCATCTAATCGTCCGTTTTTTAATCTTACTCATTACGCTCACATCAGTCTTGCATTCTTTGCAAATCTCAACATTATTCACACGATCAAACATGGTTTTGACACACATAAAAAGGCTACCCCGAAAACTAACAGTTCAAAATACTCGAAAATAAAATAAAATTTGATACTGTTACCATAAGTATTATTAAATGCGTTAGTGTGCAAACCGAGCAAGCGCATTCTGGTGAGTTGCATGATCTCGGACATATTATAATCTCTCCGAAACCGCTGAGACATAATAAGCAAAAGTTTGATCTACCACTATTTGCGTTCATTTTTTTTCATTATGGAAGAGATGAAAAGTGATTGCAAAAAGAAAACGATTTGCGGGGTCAGGGACGGCCCCCTCCCGCGGGGATACTCTCACTTGGTATAAAACCTGCGCCCGCGCCGACCAACAGCAACAAAGCGTACTCAGCCACGAGGAAGACACCACAGTCACACACTCAAGTTCCGCTGCTCAGAAGCTTAACGATGACTTCCATTATCACTGTGAGTAAACAAACAAACAAACAACACCATGAGTACACCTAGTACCTAATACCTACTGCCGAGTCTGGCTAGCGGGTGGTAATACCATCACACATATCACCGAGTGTGCATATACACAGCTTGCCGTAGATCCTTAAGTCATTTGCAGTTGAATAACAATCACCGAGTAATAAATAGTTTGTCGATTTCTTGCAAAGTTTTTTTTAGCAACCATGCCAAAGTCAATCGATAAAACAGTATTTGCAATCAGATCACGATTTGTTTAACGAAGCGTAGCATCATCGTACATGAAATTTCTTCTTTCTAAAGCTACGAATTTAATCTAGTACATTTTTTTTTAATAAAATTAATAAGAAATATTTTGTGTACACTAATGTTTAATATATAAATATCAACATGTTTCGATAGCGAAGCTTCCCTCGTCATCTTTTTTATCTGTGTATATTTATTTATATGTGTATTATATATGTATTTTATACTGAATCTTTAATTAAAGTTTTTGAATTTGAGAGTTACCTCATTCGAATCACAGATTTTTGCCAAAGCTGTGACAAATAGAATCCTAATTTTTAAAATTAATAATATGAAACTAATACACATGTAAAGTTTTAATATAACCCAATATTAAATATGTTAAAAAACGTTTGTTTATTTTTGTCTAAATTATTTTATTCACTTTGACATTAAACTTCTGAATACTAGAAATCTATTTTACTCACAAAAAGTAATGCAATTAATTTTCTTGTAAAAACTGTTTTTATATCTCAATTTTAAAGCATGAATCAGTCAGGTTATTCAACTTGACTTTTGTAAGTCTCTCGTTGGTTTTTATGCAGTTTTCTTTGATATATGTTAAAAGGCATTTAAGCGACACTCTTTTCATTTATTTTTATACGAGTCTATTTATTTATTTAATGATTTTAATTTACCTATTTATTTATTTAATTTATTTCAAACTGCAAATATTTATTGCTCAATTTCAGTTTGCCTGTGCGGTGCTAGCGACATTAGCGGCTTGCGAAGCTACATTTGGTGGACATGAACAGTTAGTATTCACCATTACCTATACCTTCACACACTCTGCAAATCACTTTCATCCGCCCATTCCCTTTCATTCCAACTGTAGAATGCCCCGTCATCTCACGGTGGTATAAGGCTCTATATTATCTGTTATATTTACTATATTTTGCTGTACCTGTTCAATCAATGACCTATTGTGTGCGATTGTATTTTGCTGAAAATAAGCGATGAAATATATTTTACTACTTGTACTTGGTGTTCGAATAGCTGTTAAAACCTGTTTTATTTTCTTATCTATTTTTTCTTATTTTTTGCAGTGTTCACATCCGAGTTCATCTACCTGAAGAACATCATGATTTCCATCATCAGAAAGAAGTGATCATTCATGATCATGGGCACGGTCATGGAGGCGGTGGTGGCGGCGGCGGCGGAGGACACGGTGGCGGATACGAAATTCACGGAGGAGGCGGCGGCGGCGGCGGCGGCGGAGACTTCGGCGGTCATCTGCACGGAGGACTGATCGATCACATCGGAGGCGGCGGCGGCATCGGCGGTGGATTCGGGGGCGGACATGGCGGAGGAGACATCGGAGGCGGCTATGGAGGCGGACATGGTGGAGATATCGGAGGCGGATTCGGAGGCGGCTTCGGAGGCGGTCATGGAGACATCGGAGGAGGATACGGCGGTGGTCACGGAGATATCGGAGGCGGATTCGGCGGTGGATTCAGCAGCGGTGGACACGGAGGTGACATCGGCGGCGGATACTCTGGAGGAGGAGGAGGACATGGCGGAGGAGGCTCCATCGGAGGTTACAGTGCTTCATTCGGAGGTGGACATGGAGGATCTAGCGGAGGCGGTCACGGAGGATCTATCGGAGGCTTCAGCGGTTCAATCGGAGGTGGACACGGAGGTGGCGGTTCTATTGGCCATGATATCGGTGGATACTCCAGCGGATCTTCAGGCGGTCATGGTGGATACTCTTCAGGTGGCATTTCTGGCGGAATCTCAGGGGGAGGATACTCCGGCGGACACTCTTCCGGTGGATTCTCATCAGGCGGCCATGACAGCTACAGCGTAGGAGGTGGACATGGAGGAGGTGGAGGATTCTCGTCTTCTGGTGGAATCGGAGGTGGATACTCGAGCGGTGGAGATCACGGATACTCATCAGGAGGAAGCAGCGGAGGATACTCTTCAGGAGGCGGTGACCACGGGTTCTCATCCAGCGGCGGCGGTGGCGGATACTCCTCAGGTGGCAGCAGCGAGGGACATGGCTTCTCCTCTGGCGGCGGCGGCGGTGGTGGTGGCGGCGGCGGGTACGACTACAGTATTGGCGGCGGCTCCGGCTCCTCTCACGGCCTAGACTCCTACAGCGTGGGAGGCGGTGGTGGAGATCATCATTATAAGAAATAAGCTCCTTATTTCGAATCTTCATTTCACCTGTAAATACATCTTTTCGCTCGAATGCATGGATAGATTGTTCAACCGAGAATTTTTCATTAAGTGAGAAAACAAACTGAGATCAGATAAGAGATCGATCATATCCATCGCACGACTGAACGACGTGAGTCGAAACCTAAGTCAAATATTACCAAGTACCTACGAGAACGTGTACGAATACCATTTCCATCTTTCCACCCTTTTCTTCTTCTGTACACTTCTTTCTAATCTTATTTTGTTATATTTTGTTGTTGTATTATATTATTGTATAATAAATTGTTAAAATATTTAAATAATTCTATTGTTTTTTTTACCAATCATTTCCCACGACGGAGACTAACAAATCATATTATTTAAAATTTGCTTCTAAAGTTAATCTAACGGCAATCAAAAAGGTTCATTAAAAGATGTTTGTAAAAATCAACACAAATAGATTCTTAAAAGTTTTCATTTTTATTTGCCTTATTAACATGAGACTTAATCGGATGACAGAATGACAATTAATAATTATTTTCATCGCGCCCAATTAGCACACCGTTCAGTCCAAACTATTCTACATTCTTCCCCGATACATACAAAAGCGATTCCGTCCGCCAGCACGACACACTTTACTGATAACTAGAATAATGTATTACATTGGTCGTATACTTACCGCTAAAACCTTTTCTATTACGGAAGTTGTGTTATTCCTTTTGGTTATTTTCGCCAGTTACTTTTACTAGTCCTATCCGGATACAATCCATTCACTTTCCTTGGAATTCTTGTTCCAGCTACATACATACCTCGACAAAAACCAAGCATCTATCTCGGTACCTATAACAAATGCCAAGAGATGTGATCTCGCTTTATTTTTAGTTTTTTTTCTTGATTATTATTACAGAGTTTCATATTTCTATTGTTCCTGCACATACAGCCTTTGTTTTTTATCGTTCTTTCAAATTGTTAGAAATGTGCACTTTTAGACCCATGGCATTTAAGTTCGAGTTTTCGTCAGACAAACAACGCGTTGTTACTTTTTTGTGATTCATAGCTTAATTGGAAGCATGTGTATCTTCCGTCTTTGTTGCTATGAGCGAGTATGTAGTGTGCTTTCATTTTTCTTAACATTGGTTTAACATAAGTACTTCTCACCTCAAGCGCGCTATGCAATTAGTCAAGTTACCCAAAGACAATGAAAAACTTAAGTGAACTCTTACAAATAATGTATAACTAATGACACCAACTCAGTTTAGATAATTTCCAAGAAGAATTGAGAAATTTTATACAGTTTCGATAACCGGTAACTTTAATTGAATGCTTTGGGTTGCTTTCTTTGTGAATGTTCATATTTCTTGTTAATAAAGCACTTTGTTATGCTCACTTCTTTATATTTAAAATTAAATAATAGAGGATTAATAATAAAAATAATTACAATAAGGTTTATGAGCTTCAATAAGTTATTAAATGAAAGTAAATAATTGAATTGAACAAATGTTTAATTATTAATAACTGAATAAAACAATAATATTTACAATTTTTAATAAATTATGTAATTGAATAGAATATATATATATATATATATTTTTTTTTAATAAATTTAATGCTCTCAGAAATGTATTAAGATTATTTGACTAATTTATACAGCGCAATTTGTGCGAAATATCACAAGGGCGCTTGATACTTGCATAACTACCCTGATGCACCGGATAATCGAATTGAAACGAACAATATACCGTGATGCCTTATTTTTTAGGGGAAAAAATATTTCAAAGCTCCACAGCTCATGATGGAAATTGCCCTGGAGACTGAAAAGAGTTGCGTTTACCCTTAAATTCTACACACAAACTTACCTACACATTTCATGACACCGGAGATCTATTCCTGCTTCATAAAAACGGATTTCTGCTTAACAGTAATTTAGACTGCCATAAATGAACATTCTGCTGTCTAAAAAAAAGTTAATTTCCCTCTCGACACCTGCTGTCCGACACCTTCACATGTTCAGTGCACGCATCGCGATCGGCGCGCCTTCAGTGCAGAGTACAAAGACTCTGGGTTCGACGTTGAATTATGTTTCGACTCCGGATTGGGGTTAGTAAGCAGAATAATAAATAACGACAGTTTTCACAAATTCATTTAATACCTGTGCAGTCTCGTGATTTATTCAAAAATTTAATATAAATATATTATAGAACATTAGTAACCAAATAGCAGCCTAATAATGTCCGTACATTCTTACTCTGAACTGGTTTTGTCAGATTTCTCTTGGCTGTTTTTTTTTCTCATTTGATTTGCAAATTCCGGGATTCCCCGCTGGTGATTAAATAATTGCCTCTACGTTGACCACTACTTTGGTATTAATTGAAGTAAAATTAAATTGTTACTCAAGCTATTCATTGCAGATATTTGAACAATGCTTTTGATTATGAGTTTTATTGATTATAGTATTATTCGTCTATAATCATTTGAAGAAATGTCATTGCGTGAGTACAAGATTTTTTTTTTTTTAAATCAGCATTGTGTTTTTCGAAAATTGTTTTAAACCAAACAACATCTAGAACCTTCTATCCCCAACAGTTTTCACGGTGTTTTCTCTCCAAAACTTCCATCTCTTATGGGACGAAGTTACTTTTTTTTAATAATTTGTATAATTTGTTAATTTAAAATAATGATTATATTATTACGCAATACGATAAACATGGTGTTTTTAAGTGAAAAATATGAGTTAAATATTTTTTAAATTTACATTAGCATTTATTAAAATCAAATTAAAAATATATTTTTGACCGTCCTACGAATGTTTTACGGAATATCTTTAAATATTGAACAACCTCAAAAAATCCTTCAAACGTTTTTCTTCAACATGCAAGAAAAAAAAAAACAAGAAACAATAAAAAAATAAGGTACAGTTTAAGTTTTTTATAAACACTTAATCTTCATGTTCTTTTAAACCCAGATTAAAAAAGTTCGGTAAATATTATTAAAAAAATATATTTTTTTCCCCACTTTTTAAAAGTATTTTTAGATCTTTAAGCCACCATTTAATTCATAAAGTTCGGTTTATAAAACAATTAATTATTTGGCCGTCAGGTGCTGCTAATAATCTTTTATGCCGCACAAACTCGAACAATTTTTTTTTGTAATTACTACAGGTGCCAGTGATCCATTTTAAATTTGGGCATAAAAATGAGTAGTTTTCAGTTATAGATACTAAATTTATCAAAGCTCTCATAGGAGTTGGTGGTGTAGTGGTCAGAATTCCAAGCGGTGGGTCAGAGTTCAATCCTCAGACATATGAAATTTTTTGGTTATTTAAAACTTATTTGATGTACGATGAATTTATAGGAGGTAAGGTGTGCCTACAGATTTCTGAAATTAAGTAATTTTTTCAAATTTATTTTATGTTATGATCGTTCTATCATAATACATTGTTCCTGCTTGTTAAATTTCTAATATTTAGTTCCAATTTGCCTTGAGTGCCTTATCCTTCAAACGTTTTGGTGTGATTGATAATAATACTCACACACACATACTCATATACACTTGAAAATCTACAGCCTACCCTTGGACAATGAGCAATGTACGCCACTGCTCGTAGATACATTGAACACTAATAGTGTGGAACAACCACATGCATATTCCGACCAAAAGCGTCTCACCAAAGCGTTTGCGAAAAAAAAAACCAGTCATGTGAGCAGCTTTTTCTGAAAGTTGTGCGTGGTTCAAAAACTCCATCCGGAATGCATGAAAATAACTGGATATAGTAATTATTTATGAATGAGATAAGGGGAGGTTGGGACACAGAGGACACCAAAACGTTATAGCGATGATAAAACTATTATTACTCATAGAAAATGTACTTTATTTCGAAGATGTATATCAAGGGGTCGAGTTCGCATCGGCACTAGATTTATTCAATAAAGATTACTAAATTTTTAAGAATTTACAAAAAAAAGTGTTCTCTGTGCTCCGTAGGATAGGTCGTAGGAGATCGTGCGTCACGAGACATGAAAAACTAATACTTTTTCTTGTTATTTGGAGAATATCGGTTTAAAGTGATCATTACGAGGACCGTTCCCAGTTTTGCCTTTCAACCGACATTAGAGACATTTTTGCGGACAATTTCTTAAAATTTATATAAAGAAGAGCAAGTAAGATAAACTGTGTTTACCATACTCGATCTTCTCCAGCTTGGTTCTTTGTTTTCATTGTATAATTATAAACCATCTGAAAAATAAGCATATCCATCAAAATAAAATAAAATTCTAGCATAATATAATATTACACATATATTACATAATGGATCATTGGTCCTGATGCTGTCTTTATAAATTATCCACACATATACATGCCACTATTACGGACTACAACAATATAAAACTACACAAAATACAGGTAATGGACTATAAATAGGGATAAAAATATTTTTTAAACGTAGTAAGATACTAACATTTAAACTTAACATGTATTTGAATTATTTTTTTTACGAACTCTCCTTGAATATCAATGATCACTTTTCTACTTCGCTGGTAGTTGTGACTAAATTGGCAATGACGTTGTCTCCTAAATTACAATTAAACATTATTTTTTAATTTTTCAATAATGTCGCCGGTCGGCCGATACTCGTGTGAGGTCACGGTTCATAAAATGACTAGCGCGCCTATATCGCGCCTATCAGTCCCAAATCAGTATCCATTACTGCCATTCGAATTATGAATTGTGACTCGTGACGTCACGGGTATTTGTGTTACCAAGTTCACTTTGAAATAAAGTAAAACAAATAAAAATTAGAAGAGGGCCCCAATTAAGTCTGAATACTGTACTTAGTAGTTTCGTATTTATCGCGATGGACCTCAGGTCTTCCCTGCCCCATCCTCCTCTACTTTTGTTTAACCCACAGTGGCCGCCTGTTTAAGCACGCGCTGGATGTTTACTTTCACTCATTGAACAAGGTTACACGAAAATATTAAATAATTAACGTCCCCTCACCTTTAGAGCGCTGTGAGACTTATTTCATTGGCATGGACAGAAAAAAAACTCGATATGAAAATAGTCGTACGAAATTGCTGACCATCTGAATCGTGCTAGTATCAAGACAATTTAGTATGCTGTAATTCATCTTCTTCGTGAGCCTTCTAGAGTTGAAATTTCTCCTGTTTTTCCGATTATTGGCGGATTTCACTCATCCGAAGCCGACAATTCTTTTCAAGTCGTCAGTACATCTCATTTGTAAGCAACCTCTAAATCAAGGATGCCATCCGATGACCATTAGAATTAATAATAAAAAAAAATCCCATTTAAGGTAGAAATAGTGATGATAATGTCGGCAACCCCATCTCCTCATTTCATCTGTGGGCGACATTTGTTTCTCTTTCCCAACCCTTTATAATTTCAATGGGTCATGTGTTGGTCATTCCACGCACCCCGTATACTCCCACCTAAAGTTGAAAAGATTGTAATATAATAATAATAACAAAGCATATATATAGCGCAGTTTTGTGTTATTTCACTTCAAGTGCGCTGATGATTACGATGGCGACCTTTGAATTGGTCCTAATCCATTAATTTGCCTATATGTCTAACGAAAGGATATATATCGCGACTCTTTGTAGTCTCCATTTTTGTCGTTTGAGATTTTGGCCTCCAAATGTTAGTACTTGTAGTACGCATTTGTTAAATAACTACAAGTTTTCTGAGGTGTTGAAGAATCTTCTTGTTTCTAATGATATTATAACAGTTTAGTAGAATTACAGTTACAGTTTACAAAAAATGATATTTTCTCAATTTCGCCGGAACTCTCACTATAATTACTCTTCATTAATTAATATGTATTGCAGCGGTATCCACTGGTCAAAAAAGCATTAACAGTGACATTAACTGGAAGCAATAATTATAGGAGATTGGTTTTTGATTCTGACCGCAAAGTTTCTGTGGACAGCTATAAAATCATTTTTTAAATGTTCATCAAACTTCAATCAACGACGTAACACCGGAACTACACCATATCTATGACCGATTGGACGGACGTGCTAAGCACATTTTGACAATATTAGAAAAATATATTTTTTAAGGTTTGTGGTTATTTAAAATAAAAGAGAGTGTTCAAAATATGCCATAAATACATATTTTAATGAAAGTTATTTAGATATGGGAAAAAGAAATAACACTTATTGACATACACATATGTCGAATGCTTATTTTTAAATACACAATAACTTACTTGCTTTATGTTTTTGCCTCCAAGCATAAAACTGTTACATGCATCCAAAGAAAATATCGAACGGTGAGCTCATGGTCATGAAATTTGGAGAGATATTTTCTATCTCTAGAATACCTTTATTAATAACACATTTGTAAAAAATGTGGCAATATCGATTTCACTCAAATTTGACAAATATTTATATTGAAGGTGTTAGATGAATTGTGCACTCATTCTCCTCCTTATTCGCCATCGACTAGCCAGCTTCTGGAGCAGGACACAGAAGTCAACCAACCCCATTGTCGTGGTTGCATCCGAGTGGTTCAGCTCTCCACTCAATGAGCGATGGATGCAAATTATGCAACTACGACCCTGAAAGACAATCCCTTAATTTAATTGAATATATTTTATATTATTAGCTATTACGTTTTTCATTATTTTATCATTTATTTTCATTTTTATTTTTATTTCATTTTCTTTTCATGTATATTTTTACATTCTTATTTAACTTTTTTTTATGTACCATATATAAGTTATATGCCAGATTGGGTTCGTATTATCCACCCAGTCAAGCTGGATTAAAAACTTAAATAAAATAATAATAAATATCGCATTATTTATGCACTCATGCATACTCGGAACCTGCTTGAAATTTTACTATTTCGCGTTTAAAGGCGCGATTAAATTAATTAATACAATATTTCCATGCATTTTTTCCGTTTATATCTACAATTATTATATGATTGCACAACACTCTCCAGCAAACGCCGAACACTTCACTTTGCCATTATTTTCCTTTTATTTTTCAGTCCTTAAACAGTTCGACTCAATCAGAAACAAAATAAATGACACATGAAAATGAAGCAATACTTACTACCAACTTAAATCAACTCCCAAGCAAAATTCTTAAAACGTAGCGAATTTTTCTTTCGGTTCAGATAGAAATAAATGGTGATTATTTTATGTGGTATTTATAGTACCTAAAAATAATAAAAACATTGAAACGTTTATAGTACCTAAAAATAATAAGTTCATTGGGGCTTGGACATCTACAATCGACAAATCTGAACCCAAGCAAAGTATCGCATAAAAATCACGTAATATTAACAACAATACAATGGCTTTTCACAGGCAGTGAAAGAGCGTGGGACCGCAATAATTTATTGCTCTATTGAAGATAATTATTAACATCTATTCAGATACGCACTGTATATACTAAAAGACAACGCAAACAGGGTGCCCCTTCTGTTAACGTCTGATTATATTTAATTTTTTTTCCTATTCAACACTTATTGTCCATGCAATATTTTAGAGGAGATAGTTAATTTTTTTAGTTGTGGAGCTGGGTACATCAGGATCAGAACCAAGGATAAGAAATTCGGGAATTGATAAAAGAAAGAAACAGAAAAAATCATCATTTATAAAAGAAAATTAAATAGGTAAGGACTTTCCGATGTGCCCTCAAAGAAGCATAAAGTAGGTTCAAATAATAGTGATGGAAATTTTAAAATACATTGATATTGTGTGGGTATAATCTAAAATTGACAAGTTTGTAATTTTCTTCAAATTCTCTCATTTTTTTATTTATTTTGTCTTCGCATTTCATGACACCTATATGAGAGCTGTTGAGGCTTCAGTATAGGTTGTAATATATCGTACAATGAATTTAATACCATAATTCCTACCTAAGTGCGACCTACTTTTTCAGCTTTCGTTGTAACCCAACTGCATTTGACCATTTAATATGTTCTATATATCTATATGGTGGATTCAATTGACATGTAATATATTAACCTCTTTAATGATGAAGGGTAGCTTAAAATCAAATGTGAACACTTTTTAAACCACACAGAAAAATACAGATATGTAGGTAACTTGTTACATCCGAAACTGCGTATAAATTTACAACTTCTGACGAACTTGCAAAGTGGATTGGAATTAGATGAAAGTGAATGTAGGATACAAAGAAGGAATGGAAAGAAAGGGATTACCAAATTCCTTACCATGGTAGATACTGCAAAGGATTTCAGGCACTCAAATCAATCAGTATACACTTTTATCAGTAACACTGTTACCATAATCCAGAGGACGGTACAATGAGATAATTACCACGAAAGGATAAATACGAATACGTAAAACGATATTTTATTCACAGCAAACAACACCAACCAGCTTCGACGACAATATTTTTCTTTTAATCTTGCTTAAAACAAAAAACTCGAATTTTCACTCTCTTGTGTTCCTTTTTTCAAATAGTTTCAAAGTAACTGGTGATGTTTGGGAACTGGATAAATAACATCACGGTAGGAACCAACCATATTCTCATTTCAAAATCAAACAGTAACATTCAAATAATAAATGTTTGTACTTTCTACGGATTACATTCAGCGTGTCACATAAACATGATAAATTAGTGATATGAATCTTTGGGTCCCATATTGCCAAGTTTCTATTATTTGTCTTATTAATTCTGTGCTTTTTCAACACACCTGCTTTTCAGGTGATAATGTATTTTTAAAAAACACACCGAATGTTTGTACAAAGAGCGGCCTGTGTATATAGAACTAATTAATGACCCTTTCTTTAATTGTTTTAGTAAAACCCAAAAAGGTGTAAAGTCATCCAATTGTAACCGCAGCTATTACTCGTGCATATTAATTAGGTGCTTTCCTTACTCACATCTTATCTTTTGACACAGAGACAATATATTTTACACAAACACATTTTTACAATCACCGACTTAAGGTCTATTCTATCTACCGGCGCAGTGCAATGCAGACACGTACAGTGGCAAGCACGGCATAGAAGGATGTCTTCACAATACACCGCGCGTGAATGTGTTCATAGATAATGTAATCAACTAATTTTTCCGTGCCTGCCACTTTACGTGTCTACGCGGTGCTGGTAGATGTGAATCGAACTTAATTCCGATAATAATTATCGGAATGAAGTTCGACTAACCGAATTGAGTTAATTATTTTGCGAATTAAATTGTTTGAAAATCATTTCAAGGTGTCACATAATATATGTTCGAGTTTAATATCCGTCGACGGTGAAATTTATATAAATTATAGAGTAATGCAAATGTGGAATTGGAAAGGAACATTTTTTATTTATTTTATTGTGCCATGGTTTAAATTTAAATTAAAGTTTTTTTTTATTAATTTAATACTGTTATAATTAAAATTAATTTAATATTCTTATTATTCAAATGAATTTAATACTGTTATTATTCAAATTAAATTATTACTGTTATTAATCAAATTAATTTAATAGTGATGTTATTAAAATTAATTTAATACTGTTGTCATTAATTTAATACTGTTGTAATTAATTTAATACTGTTGACATTAATTTAATACTGTTGTCATTAATTTAATACTGTTATTATTAAAATTAATTTACTACTGTTATCTTATGAAGAAGGTCTGCTATGTAATTATTATTACGCATTGCAACTGTTTCGCCTTCTGGAGGTATTTTTTTAATGAATATTAAGAGTTATTATAAAATTTTTAAAAAAAACTGTAAAAACGAAGAGAAGAAACACGATGAGATTTGTGCGTACAACAATCTTTTCTCACGGATCGCCAAAAGAAATAATGTACCCGTTGCCTTTCACTTTGCGTATCATGCTGAGTCTTATCAAGGAAACCTTTTTTATTTATTTTTTATCCAAGGCCAAAAATAAATTGTTTAATTTTAATTTCTTCATATTTTTTTGAAATAGAATAGATTTTAAATTGCCCTGGGCCTGCTCTATCGATTTTCACTTTTCACAACTGTGTCAAACATGCGAGTACCTACCTATATCTTCGACGGATTAGATTTACGAGTAAATGAATAAATAAAAAAAACTATGATTATACTTGTTCTAAGCAGTACTTTTGTCTGTCCAACTAAAAACTCGTGAAGGGGATAAACACTTGTACGGTATAATATGCTAAACTTTAACAGAATGTTCCGCTGCGAATATCTAGAGCAGTTCAGCCATTTTTAGCTAACAATGTCGCTATGAACCTTTGATTTTTTTTATTATAACAATTCATTAATAATGTCAATTTTATCATTTCTACTGTCAATCAAAATACATTTATAACAAATTATTTTTCTGTTATTAAGATTAATGGTACCCAAACATATATAACTACTGTATATATATATATATATAATTATGCTCTATAACAGTATACTGTGTATCCTGATGAAGAAAGCATCACTTCCGAAACATGTTGATGTTTATATATTAAACAGTGGTGTAAACAAAGTAATAAATTTAAGAATAATGACGCCACAAAATAATTACACATTAATAATCTGTGTATTAAAACATATGTATTCTGTATATTTCTGATGAGGAAAGCATCACTTTCGAAACATGTTGATATGTAGATTTTTAAAGTGGTGATTAAAAAGTAATTTTTAATTAATTTATTTATATTTATAATCGACTGTGTTTTGGTCAAAGGCCTAATTTTCTTTCCCAAGATGTGTGGAATATAACGCCTTTGACCAAAACACATCTGTCTGTTTTCGTCTAAGGCTTTATTACGCACCTTTTGACAAGCAAAAATAGGTATGGTTATTTGGACCTCCTTTACATTCAGCAAGACTAGTACGCTTGCACTAAGGTCTAAGTTTCTTATTTTTAAAAGATGTGGAATGATGGCTTTGACCAAAGCACAGTCGATATATATATATTACCTTCAATAAATGTGTAATTATTTTGTGGCGTCATTATTAATAAAATTAATATGAAATACTTTGTTTACACCACTGTTTAATATATAAATGTAAATATGTTTCGAAAGAGAAGCTTTCCTCATCACGATACAGAGTATACATTTCATTTTTATACTGTGTATACTGATGAGGGAAGCTTCGCTTCCGAAACATGTTGATATTTGTGTATTTTGCAATGGTGTGAACAAATTTATATTAATTTTATTCATATGTTTGTACCTTATTGCAACTTATGACAAATAAGTCACTCAATCAATCAATAACACACATTATAAATAGATCGATAAGTCCTCAAAGGACTGTGGCTCAGCGTGATACGAGTTACTTGCCTCGTCCAGTCCAGAACATAATTAAACAGAAAGCATAGTCTGTGATTAAGTCTCGAAGGATTTGATATAACCGGTAGCAAAACACGAATGAAATTATGTAGGCACGAGTACGTAAGCTAGTTATTCATAAAATTACTACGATGCTCGCGAGAAGCGAGTTTGAGTTTAATGAACCGCTATTCCCAGTGCACCCATCATTTGCACATCAACAAAAGTTAAACGCCATCCTCACTTCCCACCACTAGTAAATGGATTTACGAGTTATTTAAGTGACAAACTTGCTCAAGACAGTTATTCTCCCAGATAACTACTTATAAATACCTTTTTTTTTAATTCTAAGTCATAAAAACAGATAATCATTAAAAAATATGAATAGCAATTTTTATGTGCACCTAATTTCATCCGAAAAAAATATTTTTTTTTTGTACGAAAAAAATAGAAAGAATGACAATTACAGTAGCGAATATAGAAATGTGTCCCGCATTAAAATATCTTTTTATTTGTAATATTTCAGATGTCGTTGTGATTTATTGATACATTTTCACTTCATTTCATAAAGATCCACACAAGGATATTATTATTTGAAAAATAACGTACTTTATTTTAGTACGGTGATAATAAGATTTATCAACAAAAAAATAGTACATTGAAAAATTTCACCGCATGTCCAGAGCGATGAATGCTACCGTAAACAACAAAAAAGATCGAAAGACTTCAAGTGAAAATTAACTGCTGAAGCGTTTCTGTTCGCAAAGTTTATCAATTCTGACGGTTATCAAATTGGTGTTCAAACCATACGCCTTAACCCTTTAGGTGCCACATATTTTTTTTTAAAGCTGGAGAAGTGTCGATAATCCGTGAATATATATATATATATATATATATATTATTTTGATTACTTTTATTTTTAGACACATGTTTTCAATAATGTGACGTAATTTTAGAACAGCGGGTAACGCGTGACGAATTTTATGGCTCGAGCTTTATATCGTTCTGTGGCACTCAAGTACAATAATGTATCAGAACGATTTATCTTTCGGTGGCACCTAAAGGGTTAAGACTTCGGGAGAGCAGCTTTTATACGAGGAGGCTAGCGAAAAAACCACTACTGACCAAAAAATGCGCACCGCTCACATCGAATGGGCAATAAAATGTTTGCACTGATATTGAATGACAACCAATCAATTTCTCTAATGCAAGTAAATTCAATCTCTTCGGTTCTGACAGAATTCAGAATGTGCGACGGAGATCTTGTAACGACTCTCTAAGGTATATTACAAATAAATTTATATTTTAATTCTGAATCCATTTATATGCTTGCTTCTATATAAACTGGCCCCATCGTAGCTAATGGATCGCTCGCCGTATCACCTTATCACGTTACCATGTGAAGTGTGTATGTGTACTTGTGATGATTGGTGAATTCTGTATTTGAACTTGAACTATTTAATCCTGTTATTCATCTACAAAAACTATCAACTATCAATATGTACATACATTTTATAATCCGTATTGCGTATCATAATTGGGTTGGATGCTCTCTACCGGCTTAAGTAGCTATCGATTCTTCTCCTGTTTCTTGATCTTCCCACCCAGTATTCTTCAACGTGTTCCATCTTTTTGTTTTCTTTACGTGACCAGAAAACTGCAGACTTTGGCCGCTGGGAAGAAAAACTTTTTTTAGGCTTCTATTTTCGTCCCAAAGGATGCGGTATAGTTATGAGTTCTGTGAAAATGGGGTTTCAAAACACTATTATAGATTTGTAGGTATAGTGTTTTGAAAGGCGTGCGCAACAAAAATACTTGGTATTTTCTAACGAGTTTTCTTTGAGTTAAGTTTATCTTCATACAAAAAGTTTTATATTAAACAATGTAAATATTTTCGATTAGACAACTTTTGTTCTGAAAAATTGCGAACATCGGGAAAAGTTACTGAACCCGTATTTACGAGTACGTAGGTACGTAAAATTAATATTTACAGATAAAAATAAGCAGGAACTAGGAGAAGAGGTAAAATTTTGTACGTTTTCTAAATGAAAGATTTTAAGAAATATATTTTTTATTTAGACATGCACAGTACATTTTATTATAAATGTAAGGTTGGTATATTAAAATTTACATTGTTAAAGTACCTATTACGTATGGCCATAAAATATCTTATTCATTTTTGTCTGGGGTTAGAATGCTTCCTAACTAATATTGTGATAACGAAATGTTCTCACAATATGTAGCATATTTAAAATATAGGTACTAAGTACAACTATCAAAAGTATTGCCCTTAAGGCTAAACGAAACGTAATACGCGATCACAGATGACGTTAATTGAAATATTATGGAGAAAAAAAACACTTTTAGCACTAATGCTTTTAAATGTGCAAGATGAATTGCTTGTTGGCGGTGTACCATGGAATAAGAAATGGAATACTGTTACTGTAGATTTTAAGTCCGTCAAGAAATTGATGAAAATACAAAATATTATTGTAAAACTAATATACAAAATATTTTAATAAGTTTCTTGAGGGATTTGAACTTTAAACATACAATAACAATATATTCCATTTAATATTCCGTATGCAAACCCGCTAACAAACAAGTCATGTCAATATTTAAAAGCATTAAGTGCTAACAGTGTGATTTTTCTAAAATACTTTAAGCATAAATAATTTAGTGAGTTATAAATAAGCATTAAAACGTGGATTATTTTGATTGCAACCCCTTACCGATGTTGGTCAGTTGCACTCAAGGATACCGAGTAGCGAGGAGGAATAGTCGGCTTTACACGTGCGCTTCGGAGCGAGCGTTTCGCGCGCCACTCTACACTCCATCACAGAAAAGTTCCACGATGCACTACGCTGCAAACTGTCACCTTAGTTTGCGGTTCTTTAATTTTCTGCGAGAAGCCTGAAGCGCTGCTCGTGGCGCGCGTTATTACGAATTGTAATATGAATTTTAAAAATAATAATTGGGAAAACTTTTGTCAGCCCATTCCGCAGTCAAGCAGACAGTGAACAGTGACCATGAGCAGAGAGCCAACCTCGTACTTGTAATATATCGCCCTCCCCCAACCTTCAAACTAAAAATTAATATCAATTAATACTTCTCGACTCTAAATTAAAATTCAATCAAATGATAAAATAAACATAATGTTACCGTTGTGTTTTTTTAGTGAAATATATATTTACTTATTATACCTTGACGATCCTGCGAATGTCCATCATCAGGTAACAAAAATACTGAGCTCCGAAAACGAGTTGTACACAAATTATACATTTGTCCCATGCTTACCATTGATTATCTGAATAGATAGAATGGCATAAAAATACTTTACACAATTGTATTTAATTCTCGATGGAATTTTTAATAACAATTTATACACATCGAGATATCCTTTGTCGATGCCCTTATAATATCAATTTAATATTTTTTATAAAGAATTGTTAACGGCATCTGTGTATATTGTTGAAAAGTTTTAGGATAATAGGAAGTTATCGTTGATAACTTCAGTCTACTTAAATCTTTGTTGATTTATACATAGGGTAACTTCGTTTTCTGTGAAATCACCATGAAACAATACATGTAAGTAATAATTACAGCAATTACACGTAAAAATGTAGAGCTATTATAACACAGCGTTACTTTGGTTGCACGGGGTTCTAACTTGTCATTAGCTAGTTCTGAGGTATGAGGTGTCTAAGTTTAACGTTGTTTTATTTTAAGGATCAATTTTGGGTGAAGTATTTTAGTTTAACATATATTATTCTAAAAGATTTTTTTTTTAATATGACGTATAATTCGTTTTATAAAATACCTACACATGAAGATAGAACCATATTATGCAACCAGCTATAATAATTCATTGGATAAGGTTCTAACCACATTTAGAACCCTTTTCAACAAGTTTGTTTTTTTTTGTGGTAGAAATACAAATAATTGAAACAAAAGAATATTTTTTCAATAAAATGTTATTTTTATGGCATAAATTGTAGGTACAATAAAATTTTTTTAAAAATTACTGGTATTTGAAAATAATATTCAAAAAGGGTTCATTATAATCAATATTCTAAAAGGGCAGCAACTTATTTATTATTTGGAGTGACCGTTATTATTAAAAAAAACATGAAAATATATTATGAACATATTATGAGATATTCTGTAGCGGGGTACTCTTGAATTCAAGAGATTGATAATATTCATAGTAAAGTAAAAAAGAGTATCTATAAACATGAGATTTTTCCCCGCTGGGTTGGTGGGGGTTTTGAAAACCAAACGTACAGAATTCTACAGAAGAATAACATTTAAATATTTTGTATCCACATCGGAGCATTTTGGTTATTAAAAAATCATTTTTCTAAAATCGAACCACAATACAAAAAGAGTAAACCAAATGTAAAATTTGGCATCAAATTTAACTAGAAAAGAGCATACCGAATGTCAGGGTCAATCAGTTAATCAGAAGATACAAATTAGTTTTCAGTGCAACCTAAAATTATCTAAAACGTTAGCGAAATTTCTGATCACACCAAAGCAGACATAATACTCATGTTTCCCTTATATGCCACTCCAAGATATTTCCTTGAAAATTGTTTGGAATATTGCGAACTTCCGTAAAGAAGCTAGGTGATCTCTTCCATGGACAGATGCCAAGATGTCCATAATAGCGCGTTGAACCTTACATTCACGTGGCATTATCGCTGAGTTTCGTTAGTGAGCGACCACCTCCGGTCCTTTGTCGTGCTTTGTGTGTGTTGTGACGATTCCTGGATTTTTTTTTATTATTTTTTATTACTGAAAACAATGTGAAAAACTTTTCTGGAAGACAGGTTTTCTAACTTGTTTATCAGTTATTTAGTATAACGGAATCAGTTGAATTGATTTGTACGGATAGGGGGTTAATTCAGTTGCCAACAGTTCCCATGTCTCGTCCTTCCCTTCTAGATGCAATGCCTCACGTCTCACAAGAATCGGCATGTGTTTATCAACGAGATGTCAATAAACCGACACCTCGTGCAATCCTCTAGGAACTCCCTCTAAAAAAATGTTTTCATTTATCAATAATGAAAATCTTGCATATATTCGTTTGAAACTTAGAACAGTAATAAAACCTACCTACTTTCATCTTTATAAACTTTTTCCATTATTCCACTGCAACGTAATCATCAAAAACTAGGCGGTAAGAGTTTGAAGTTTGACCAATGACCATAGAAAGGTAAAATAAAATTCACCGCGGATCTAAAGTAGAGGTGGGCGAAGCGGCTCGGTTTAGTGAGCCAGATCACTAAATCAGCTCTCTGTAAAGACAATCCACATGAAAACTGGACGAAAAAAGTATTGTGTAAGATCGTCTTAAGGACGTCTTTTGGAGGGCCAAGGGAGCGAGGGACAGGACATGGTGGGGGGGGGGACGCGAACCGTCGCTCAATCGAGCCGGATCACCGAACCGGTACAATACAAAGAGCTGATTTAGTGATCCGGCTCACTAAACCGAGCCGCGTCGCCCACCACTAATCTGAAGTGATGACGCCTGTAAAATTATACGTACGTTTATTTGGATCATTATCAATATTATCGTCAATAATAATAAAAATGTATCATTCCGCTTTTCATGTGGTTACTGCCATCTATGTGAGCGAGCTCAAAACACTTTCGTGGTGAAAAAAAAATCAGATTGGTTAGTACAGACACGAACCAATCGACTGAAACTGAAAACTATTTACAGGAATCCCTCATCTAGATGGCGCCAAAATCATTTATTATCTAGCATTTGAGTTATAAATGCATCCCCCCATTGACCCCCCACTGACGTAGCTTACAATAAATTTGCCTTGAACTACGGTGACCTTGTTTAGAGAAACGCGGCACGTGTGACCTTTGAGGGTCGTCCCAGTTTGCTGACAGATTAAAAAGCTTCCGAGACGGCAGGGTAGAATTTTAAACGAGTCGTTCAATTATCTATTTATAGGCTTAGATTATCTTCTGGGAAGGTTGTTATTTGCATTTAATAAAGTTTCCTTTGCGGAAGCCTTTCATTTCATAGTTTTTGTGCATGTATATTTATAATTTCGCCAAAACTCATTAGTTCATTTCTGAAAAAAATATCTTTTGTTGTTTACAACAAGTTGTTTCGGGTGTAATAAATGAACAATTGTTTTACAGATTCCCATGGAGACTAAAAACGGGCTACTATCAAAATTTGGCTTATCTTTTCTCCAAAAGCACATCACGCGAAAGTTCGTTATCGGTGATATCATTAACAATGGTTTCCAAAGAGAAATTTGATTTAATAGAAGGTTTCAGATAAACCTTTGGACACTCGTTGGTTGAGTGCACTGGTTATGGGCTTTGTGGCGAAAAGTCGTATATCCTCTCGTGCTACTCCCGAATGATAGGACTGTTACCGGCATTATTAGTATTTTCCACTGAACAGATAACACGAACTCTGATTTACGATGATTTCAAAGAAAACCCTTGTCGCCAGTTTACATAACGTCTCACTTCAGCTAAAAGGAACCATACGATTTTGGTAAAAATTAAGTTAAATGCAAAAATGAATCCCTTTCAATATTATCCATCCAGGAAAAAATCACGAGATCTCTACTAATTCCGTATCAAATTATAACTACCCGTTGGAAATAATACCAAATGCCGTCAACACACGTTGAACCTTATCTGTCTTCAAATATACATCCCTCAAAGGGGTAAGAAAGTTAATACTTGCTTCACCGAACAAGCAGCGTGCACTTAATTTTAGTCAGTTAGCAGATTCAGCTTAGGTGATTTAATCCCTGAAATCAGCTGTCGTAACTCATTATTAAAAAAAACTCAAAGATCTTTCAAATTGCCGACTGGTATCAAATCTTCCTTTTATATCTAAAATCTTAAATCTTAAAAAAAAATAATGCTTCACAGTCTGCATACAGAAGGTTCTACTCAACGGAAACTGGATGTCGGATATAACTCTTGCCATTGAGTCAAGTAAGTAAGCATTTCTTTCAGTCTTAGACATGAGTGACGCTTTTGATACGGTTGACCATGATTTTCTTATTACACGATTAGAAAAATCCTTTGGTTTAAACTGTCGTGTTAAGAATTGGCTAACATCGTATTTAACCAATCTGGAGTACCCCAGGTGTCCGTTCTGGGCCCACTGCTCTTCATCCTCTTCACAAATGATGTCGCTAAAATAATCGAATATTTCGGTCTTCAATCCCACTGCTATGCTGATGATCAGCAAGTTTATTTTTACTGCTATCCTGAAGAAATAGACAGACTAAAAACTCTCATAGCTGAGAAGCAATTACTAGCTGGGTGACCTCAAATAGATTGAAGCTGAATCTGTCAAAGACCGAGTTTCTATGGACCGCCACAAGCAGACGTCAGCATATCATTGATAACTCCTCTATCAATATTTCAGGAAGTAACATATTACTCTGAAGACGTGTGTCAAACTACCCGGTGTCAATCTGGATGCAGACTTTTCTAATGAAAGTCAACTAAACAGAACTGTAAACATAGGCTTCTTTCAATTGAAGCAATTTAAAGCAGTACGGAGATGCCCGCCAGGTAGAGGCGACTAGATTGCTAGTAATTCGTGCGTTGTCACGTCTAGATTATTGCAACGGATATGCAAGTTTCCCCAAATATCAAACTAACAAATTGCAATCCGCTTTCACCGCTGCGGCAAGATTTATCACCGGTGTATCTGAATATTCCCACATATCAGAGCATCTCGAAAATCTTTAATGATTCAAATGTCCTAAAAGAATCCAGTTCAAGCTCTGCTGGATGACATGTAAGTCACTTAACAGAATGGCTCCAGCTTACTTATCGGAACTGTGTATTCCTGAAAATGCCAATTCACGGCAGTCTACCCTTAGGTCAACAGCATCATCAGCTATTGGGAAGTTGAAAAAATCAAAACGCACACCTGATACTAAGTTCAGTGATTGTACTTTCGGAGTGTCAGGACCTAAAGCCTGGAATGAACTGCCACATTACTTAAGAATGATAAAAAAATCGATAGAATTCAGAGCTACACTTAAAACTCATCTTTTCAGACATTCGTGTCAATAAATGGAAGAAATGGACAAGCAAATTGCTTAGCTAGGCTAGTCGGTAACTATTTACCTAGTCACTAATTATAGAAAAAGTCAATTTTTTCACCTACCGATGCGTGAATGAGTCAATTTACAGCTCTTTCCACAGTCCGCAGTACTGTAGATAACTGCATGTGTAAAAAAGGTTAATATCTATTCACAACTTTTTAAACTTTTTAATGTAATTTTACAAATATTCTCTAGTCCTAAAAATGAACAGTAAAATTACAAATATTTCAAATAAATACCGACTCTTCTTTTGCCACCATTTTTCGAATCAATAGAAAAGATGGATAAAATAGCAACTGTAAAAATCATGTCTTTTCCAATGTTAAATGTTCTAATAAAACTATGTTTATCTGAAGCGACCTACTAAGTTAGGTATGTTTTTCTGTATCTGTTTATGCATAATTAAATAGAGAATATGAAATAATATTTTTACAGCGCCCTTGAAGTGATTTCTAACAAAACCGTAATTGCATTTTTTTAATCTTTTTTTTTTATTTATTCTTAAATTTAAAAATAAAAACAAAAACATTAGCTACTCATCTCACTGGGACAATCCTGTGTTCTATGTTATATGTTGTACTATATGTTTTTCCTCTGAAGTAGTTTTGTCTTGCAATTTGTACTCCCCTTAGGGTGGATTGGTTTGGGTCGGGTGTGCGAGCGCACATAACGCCAGTGTACGGGGTAACAGCGTGCACGGGGTCTGCAGACAGGGCTTACAAGTGGAAGATTAATGTTCGTGCCTTTGATAATAAAACATCACAAATGTTTGCTTTATTGGACTTTGTGTGACTACAGGGGCGGAACGAATTAAAATATCGTTTATTAGTGAGATACTAGTGGATATTATTTGATTCCTGCGTGATACTTCAGTTTAGTGATATACTATTTTTCAATCTGCAAATATCAACATTTTTGAATTCACGTACCCAACTATGCAGGTATATACATTTTATTATTTTGAGCCTACCTTCATTTATAATACTTACCCTGGAAATGTCCTTTGTGCCACGTGGGATTGAAACATTTAACATAAATACTTTCTTTTCACATTTACAATAATGTATAAAGCTATTGTATGCATGGTGGGAAATTATTCTAATTCATTTTCACTGCTCCACATTGTATTTTGAAAATACTCGTTTTCCATTTGTTTTCAATGTTGTTTCCTTTTTATTGCCGCATTTAAATGTGTTTTCCTTTTTTGCAGGTTTTCTATTTCTATTTATAACAACCGTTAGAAAAAAAAAACCAGAGTAGTTTTTATTTAGATATAAACAGGCAAATCATTTTTAAGAGATTCTTGCTTGTGTAGTAGTGCACACCAACAGTGCTTCAAATTGGGTCGAAATATTTTCAGTACAATTCAGTACACCACTATACGAGCAAGAATCTCTTTAAATGATTCTACTGTACTTGCCTAGAGCTTCAAGTTCACGTTGAAGCGGTGTTTTTTTTTGTCGCTAAAGTTTTTGTTAGAAAAAGAGTGTAAAATGAAAATTTTAAAATTGTAGGCAAAATTTTATCGTGGTTTATTTCCTTCTCATAAATTAAGAGGAATTTGTTTCATACAAAACTTAATTTTGGAATTTGAGGTCAAAATACTCACCTAAAGCTAATGATGTTTTTTTTTCATTAAAAAGCATACTAAATGTGTAGTTCGGATTGTATTTTATTTTATTTTTTTAATTTCATTAAATTTAAATATGACAACTAAAACATTAGACACTCATCTCCCTAGGACAGGCGTGTGTTGAGATGAGCGGCTTTACAATTTAATAATGATCAGTAAATACTAATAAGTAAATAATAATACACGAATAAAGAGTAGTAAATAATAACAAGTAAATGATAGAAAATATTAATAAGTAATAAAAAATAAAATAAAATAGTAAATATTAATAAATAAATATTAGTAGTAGATACACAATAAAAATTAAAATTTAGATTATAATTGTTAAATAATAATAATAGGTAAATAATAATAATAAGTAAATATTAATAAGCATATAATAATACACATTAAATATTATGTAAATATTAATAGGTATATAATAATAAGTACATAATAATGATAAAAATAGGTAAATAATATTTAAATAAAAATAAAAATAGGTAAATAATAATAAGTAGATAAAAAATAATAATAAGTAGATAAAAAATAAAATTATGTAAATAGTATTAAGTAAATAATAAAATTTAGGTAAAAAAATATAATTATAAGTAAATAGTAATAAGTAGTAATCAGAAAGTAATAATCAGTAAATAGTAGTAACTAAGTAATAATAAGAAGATAATAATGATAATTATGATAATATCGAGCGTATATAATGTTTCAACATTGATTACAACATAAGGGATAACATGGATAAAGCGAAATCACCACTCTCAGCTAAAATAGATTTTTTGATCACTTTTTTAAATAAATTTAGCGTATCTATAGTTTTAATGTTGTCACTGAGCCTATTATATAACAAAGGAGCTTTACAAGAAAAACTCCTTGTCCAAATGATGTTCTGTTATTTGCCGGCTGATACACTAGAGAAGAACCCATTCTAGTATTGCGCACTTGTTGGGACCGTATCAATACAAGAGACAAGACAGTATCAATATTGTTAAAAAATTTACACAGAGCTTGTATTATGTACAATTGCCTTACTGTCATAATTTTACTTTCACTGTATAATCGGTGTGATGGATATAAAAAACATTTCTTGTACATTATTTTTAAAATTAATTTTTGAGCAACATTTAGGGACTCTAGTGTAGTCTTGTAACATGAACCCCAACATACAACATTATATGAAAGAAGAGATTGAACAAGAGCATAATATACAGTTTTTAGTGTAACTTTGTCCAATATATTTCTTAGAGTCTTGAAGATATAGGCTAGTTTTCTTATTTTGTTTGTTAATACAGTAATATGATCGTTCCATTTTAAATATTTGTCAATAATTAAGCCAAGATATTTTATATTGTCTACTCTTTCCAAAAATTGACAATTGCACTCGTGTACACAACAATGCATTGTTAAGGAACGGTCTACAGAGGATTGACTTACGGAAGAAATGCTAAAAGTAATATATTTAGTTTTTTGTGTGTTTAAAGTTAAAATAATTAGAAGTAATTAATTTATTTTCGAAATATTTGACATCATGAAATATAGGCCATTGAAGGAATTGATTTTTCGCGATTTTAGAGTCACCATTAACAATAATTTTGGGGCTAACGGGGATGTAAAAAAAAAAGTTACCCCGTTTACTTTGAAAATATAATGAAATGTAAAATAAAAAAATTAAATTAAGCGTTTAGGTTGGAACACAAATTTGCCGTACATAATTTAAAATATCGACCCGACAAAAGCTTTGTTTTTAAATGCATTGTTTTTATATTTTTATTTACGTATGAACATGGATTTTTTTATGGCATTAAATCAAAAATATATAAAATACTTCTCATACGTACTTATTAATTATTACTACTTATTCATTAAAGCTTTTATTAAAAATATATATATCATTTATTTTGGATGGGAATTTCGTGCTCAAATCCAAAATTAAGCTATGTCTGAAACAGGCAGCGCAGCCGTTTCTCTTACCACAGTCGTGTCGATAATATCAGGTATCCAGCAAAATTGATACAAATATTTCTAATAAAATCTAGGGAGTTTGTGGACTGTGGGTTTGATTTCGTCACAGGGAAGCTTTGAGTAAACTGACATAATTTTATATGTTTTACTGTCGCTGCCAGTCTGGTGCTGATTTTCAGTTTGGCAATCTTTGTAAAAATGGTTTTTCAGCATTTGTAAGGAGTAATGAAAATAATTGAGTCATGATTCTTACTGCTTTAGTAAATATTTTAGGAAGTGTATTTTTACATTTTGGCGTGTTTGAAAGCACACGTGTCGCAGCCCAAAATGTGTTAGTGATATCTGCGTGGTCGATAATAAATGTCAGTAAATTTTACGTTGGGTGAAAGGAAAATATGCAAAAACATAATTAATACAAAAACGTATTGTTTATATTTTTACCGAGCTTTTATTATTATAGGGGTTTTAGGGTAGTTAGATTTTCTGTGTAATATTAGAGGTTTTTTTTATAGTTTTTCGAATATTATGCCATGTTACTCTTTCTCTTTCTTTAGCTAATGTTTCGGACAGCGTTACAGTGTCAATCATCACTCATCAGGGCAGATGTTGGATACTTTAACGCCGTCCGAAAAGTTGGCTAAAAGAGGAGGAAACACAATACGGCATAATATCCCAAAAACTGAAAACCTGAATTTTTTTTATAGATTTTGTATATTTAGAATTACAAAATTTGAAGATTAACTCATTAAGAAGCATTTCCATCCTATTATTTAACTTAAGGATAAGATGTTTATTTAATCTTTCACACATTTCACAATAATTTAACTTGTTTAGTAGCTTTTACAAGATAGATACATAATTATCTTATTACCCATAGAAGAAATAAAATTATGTATAATGTATACAATCTCTGGTGGTTTTATCTTATTCTTATTAGACACAGAAGAGAAACGATTTTTGTGTTATTAAGTTGGTAAATGTAAATAATATTTACGATTTACCTTATTTTTTTAATTAACTTTTTGTGTTCAGTATTTAAATACATACAAATCTAATCAAAAGACTAATAAAGTCATAAAAAATTGTTTTTGCAGCCGGCTCTGTAACAAATCTCAACCGTTTCCTCCTCGCGTAAATATTTGCCGTCGTCGTCTTGTGTACCGACGAGCAGTTGAGGACTCACTCCGGGCGCAGTGTAAATAACGTCGCGTGACCTGTAGCCATAAAAGGGGTTTAAATTTTGAAGTCTGACTCCGGCAGAGGTGAAACAGTTAACCACGGAATGTCCCTTTCGGTGGTAATTTTTACATTACAAAAAAAAAAGAACAATTTTTTTATCAAATTTTTATACTACGATATTCACGGTCTGCATAAGATTTTTTTTTCACTCACTTTTCATAGTTTCACGCATATATTAATAAAATAAATACATTGTCTTAATTCTGTGTTTTTTTTCCGTACGGTGGTAATTTATTATTACTATTATTCTATTTAGTATGCAGTCAGATAATTTTATAGGAGCCCTTTTATTCTTACCACGTGACCTTTACATTATACACTGTAAAAATATACGTAATTTAAAAAAGTTATTTTAATTAACAAATAAATATTTAATTACATATCCCTTGCAATTTCACCGATATAAATATGTGCCAACAAAGAGGATCTTTATTTTGTAACCAAAATAATTTTCATTCATTTCTAAGCAGAAAAGAGTGTTGATATTAATATATTAAACAGTGCGGTGGTGTAAACAAATTACTTCGTATAAGTTTTGTTTTAAAATAGAGTTATTTTGAAATCAAATTAGCGCCTTTACCGCTGATCATCTTCAAAGTAGTGTCGTCAGTCTGATGTTGTTAAGAATGACTCGATCGAAGAATTAGCCTTCGATGTCTGTTATTTGCGTATCGTGTTAGTACTATAGGCCTTCCATACGTCTGGTTTGCCCCATACTAAAAAACCCATGGTATCGAAAGGTTCGACTATTCGGTCATCCTTTCCTTTAGGAAAGCCTACCAACTTTAGGAAAGGACGACCGGATGGTCGATCTTTTTGACACCGTGGCTTTTTTGGTATCCAGCAAACCAGGCCGCCTGTCGTGTGTTTGATAAGGTTGATCCCTTGGACCATCAATTGATACTTTTCCTTGACCATGTAAGAAATATATAATAAAACGTCTCTTAAAACTAAAAAATATATTAGGTTTAACTTTTTAAGAAAAGTATGTCTTAACTCTTGTAGTCCAACCCTGTTCCGTATATTTGATGTACCTGTGTATACGATATGAATCAACTCGGCGATAATCTTTTTTAGCCTGACACATTTTCAATTTCAACTTGCACGTGTTTTTTATAACTTGCAACAAGTACCTACGTACTAGCACTTTCTCCCTTTGTCTCGCTTTACCTCGAAAACTCGATGATATAATTTCATACAATATAACCTTTTTGAAATGTTCGCACCACGCTACGAATTTAATATGTAAGTACAGTTCGAGTAGGTTCATGCCATCACGTCAAGTTTCTGAATGGGTAGGCAGAGGATAAAACGCCACATGTACTGAGACATAACTACTTTCACTTTCACTTCATTCGTAGTTGACACGTGCTTGTCGATTTTGTCAGGACCTCGTGTAAAATGTAAAATATTTTAATGAGCAAGATAATGCGCCATCCAGAAGCGGATATCTTACACTGAAATAAATACAAAACTTTTCATATAATCATTAGCAACAAAATATACACAAAATAAAATAGCACAATTAAAGTTCGATAGAGAACGTAATACTTTTTAGGACTAGGTTATATTGTGTATCCGGCTGGCTGAAATACGGCCATTAGTGGTACATTAAACGTAACAATTATTATCAAATATCAGAAATTTTCCATTTAAACCGTAGAATTATTCACCATCCAGTGTTGGATTTGCATAAAAAGACCACTAAGGACTGTCCGCTTCCGCAAATTTTCGATTTGTCTTTTGTTCGCCTGCAACAGTTTTCTCTGAAGTATCGTGTGCACTGTCTAATATTGGAATTCGTAGTAAGTAAGTCATACTGTCTCTGTCTGGTGAAATGACATTTTGTTGTTTTGTATCGGAAATAGCGATGGGTATAATTGAATCGTTCAATTCAATTATATATTTCACTACTGAAATAATACAATTTGGTTCGAATGAATTAGTCATCGTAATAACGTTCGGGGACTATTAAAAATCATTCCTTTTCATTTATACCTGCGGTTATTTTATCGGTAGACCAAATAAATGAAAAGATGTTTCGAATCAGTAATTCGAAAAACACTGTTACGTGCATTTATGTGTGAAAAATCTTTTAAAAAGTAAGTAGTTCATAAATAAATAGACAACGCTAGGTACTAAAAAATATTAATTTAAATAACGTCGTGATTTAGTTACGATTTAAAAAAATAATCAACATTTTAAAATTAAAAATCATTCGGATTTGAACTAGTTGTATTAGTGTTAGTATCCATATGCTGAAGTACTTACTCAAAATTCTTGTGATGAATGGCTAAAAGGAGACGCTATAAAAATAATTTATTTGTTCTCTGGAATAATTTCTATTTTGCATAGCGTTATTTCATATCGTCCAAGTTTTTTTTGAAATGTCTCTATGCGGCTTTTCCCATTCAGTATCAAATGTTACGATTTTATCATAATTACAAAGTTTTTGTCAAAAGAAAAACAGAAAATCGTATTTATTTAACCCAGCACTTAGAATTTTACAAGTAATTTGTTATTATTAGCAACCATAAATCCATAGCAAATTACACATTTTAAACCAGCATTATTTAATTTTGTAACAATTTTGATAGCGGAAC
This sequence comes from Halesus radiatus, assembly GCA_022606495.2. Lineage (NCBI taxonomy): Eukaryota > Metazoa > Arthropoda > Insecta > Trichoptera > Limnephilidae > Halesus > Halesus radiatus. The sequence continues at coordinate 92,354 of JAHDVE020000625.1, forward strand.
CAAAGATAATTGTATGATAATAGTGTTTTAATTAAATTCAAACCAGTGTTTAATGGGCATAAAATCTCCTAATTTCCAACGAAATAACGCAAATGCGATCCCATTCCCGTGTGTTTCCGGAACAAAGGGTTTGTGTTGGTGTTAATTAATCGTGAAAATGATAATTAATACGTGTAGGCTGAAAATCGTTATTAAACCTTTGAATGTACTCGAATGATTGAATCTTTTAATATTCTTAATCCGTATTAATTAATCGTGAAAATGATAATTAATACGTGTAGACTGAAAATCGTTATTAAACCTTTGAATGTACTCGAATGATTGAATCTTTTAATATTCTTAATCCGTATTAGTATTAGTATTAGTTAAAAATACTAAAATACCTTGAAGGGACTCCATTATTTTTACTGTTATAAATACAAATAGAAGTAATTATTCTTGTAAAAATTAGAATAAGAAGCAATAATTCATGACCGAAGCTATAGATCGAGATATGTTACTGCTTCAGAAAACACATTATTTTTGCTTTATATGTATTATATTATTTTCGTTGGTCTGTAAATACGTTAACTTGTCGTAAGGTTATAGTCACTGGTTGTATTTTTTTACATTAACTTCACACTGGAGACCCTGAGGGAAATAATTTTCCTCAAAGCCTATATCATCTTAATAATAATTTCTTCATAATTTGTTAATATATTATGAAGAGAAACATCAGCTCGCGGGTGATTGTCTATAATGTATTCAGACGGGGTGGGCGCTTTCAGATCTAAGAACTAATAGAGAAGAGAGAACAGAGAATGCAGAAATAAAAACGAGACGAACTGCCTTCACCGACTAAAAATGCAAACATAGTCAATAAAGACGTACCTACCACTGGAGAATAACTAAATAAAACCTGAGATACATAGTAATGCCCGCTCGAGAAAAGTGTGTGTTCGTTACAAGTAGTGCATCTCAGACTCGATTTGAAGCATGACTACCTATTGGAAGAAACGTCAGGTCGTATTGTGGTATTGCTGGCTCTCGAGGGTTCTTGCAGTGAACAGTTGTAGTACAATACCGACAGTCTACAAGTCGGAAAATAAACCCACCTGAGAATATGACCTAAAGTACCGCAACTTTACAGCCAAATAGATGTTCTTTGAAGTGAATTGAGGAAAGGAACTTATTTGAAGGATATAAATATTAAACGATGAATTCAAGTGAACATGATTGGAATAACGCTCCCGGTATTCAGTTTATTTTGAAGTATTATTTTGAATTGTATGTAAATATTTTTATAACGACAAAAATATGCCTTAGTCCTATTCAAATTTATGTGCTCCTGATTGCATGGGTTCTGTGGCAGAATTATTAAGGGGCGTCGCTATTGTAGATATTGTAGTGCCTGTGCCAATTAATGTATTTTGATCATTTAAACAGAAATGTTTGTATATCTGTTCGGATTGAATTAATTTTAGATTGAAAGATACACCTATAAGTTATCGCGAAAAGGAGTCAACAACATGGCAGAGATTAACAGCAATTCAGTGAATAGTAACAAGATTTGAACGACCACAAAACAAAACAATTAACATCTTCCCCTCGTAAATCTGCTTGATGTTTTTTACACTTCAAAATAAAGTAAGGTGATTGGGCTGCTGTAATCCCCTTGTGTAAACCGTAACACTCTTCTGGTAAATTCACATGAAAAACGACAGTATTCAAAGATGCTACTAAATCAAAACCACTATTATCCGTGTATATTTCTCAAGTCTTCAGTACAGATAAATATCTCCAATATTTAATAGTGTCTACATAACAATTTAGTAAAGCCAAAAACTGTTACTAAAAAATCAACAGCCACTAAAAAAAATCGTGAAAAGAAAAGACGTTTGATATTTCACCAAACTGAAGGGGGCGTGCTTAAAAAAAAATAAATAAATACGCCACTGGGTATATAATTAATATCTTACGTTGTGGTATGCGTGTACATGGATTGTTAGCAATGCCGATGCCGGTAAGTTAATACTACTTAAACCGGACGAGATCATTCTTCTTGGCGAATGTCATTGTTCTGCAGAGCAAAATGGAATTTCTCCCGGTACAAGTGCCACATAAGTAATTTACGTACCCGCCTTGGAAACGCACTCGATACGAGGATGAAACAAGAGTGCGGCCGCAGCTTACCAACTTGACCATGTAATTCAGTGATGCACAACCTTTTTAACAGTGTGATTTCCGTACAATAGAAATATTTCTCATGAGCCAGTGGGACTATGGCATTTCAAATTTGGGATATACTATGAGCCTAATGGAAGTGGGAAGAGTAGAGGATGGGATAGGGGAAAATTGGGAAGTATCTAGCTATTCAGATCTGGTCACTAAACAGAGATAAAGATTTTTCAAGCAACGTTTCAATTCTGAATGGTAGACTTTTACAGGGGCGATACAGAAAGTATCTACGACTCTGGAACGAGGTAATTTTTTTTTTTTTTTAATTCAGCATAACTGGGTGGATAGTGCAAACCCAATCTGTCATATTACATAAAATATATACAAATATAAATAGATACATGAATATAATAAAACAGGTAAAATAATAATATTAAAATATGTAAGAAGAAAATAAGTTATGAAAACGATAATTATATAAAAATAAAAGAAAGGAAATGGAAAACATAATTGTTAATAATAACAGAATAAATGAAATCAATTTATTTTAAGGGATCGTCTTTCGGGGTGGCAGTCCCATCATATGCACCCATCGTTCATTGGGTGGAGAGCTGAGCCACACAGAGGCAGCCATGACAATGGCGTTGGTTGACTTCCGTGTCCTGCCCCAGAAGCTGGCTAGTCGGTGGCGAAGTAAGGCGGGGAATGAGTGGACCCTCCCTTGAATGAACATCGTACAGGCACTGCAGAACCTTGGAAGTTGTAGAAGTTACCTGTATGCGTTGTTTTGGCACACCCTCACCTTGTCCCATTACGCTGCTGAGTATTGCGTCCACACCTCGCATGTGTCCCTATACATATGCAGTATGTCTTAAAAAGCAGTTTCCTGACATAGTCGCTAGAGTGGTAGAACTGCCTTGAAAGTATGTTAATTACTCTTCTTTGTCGTTTCATATCTTTCATATCGTTCATGTCTTCTGGAAGGATATATCCCGGGTATTTGACCTACGAGGGCACAAGCAATATATTTCATTCTAGCCAGATTGGTGGGATATCTAGTGGCTCCTTCTTGTGTTTAAATACAACAATAACTGATTTTTTGGGTTTGCGCACTATTCACATATTCGCACCAGTCGTCTCATCGCATTAATCGATGGTGCGAGCAGCACCATGTCATCCGCGTAGTTGATGTTATTAGTCCTTTGTCCGCGGATATGGCAACCAATCCGTGAGTCGTTAAGCTCTTGTGGGAGGTTGTTAATTTATATGTTAAATAGAGTGGGAGACATACTACCCGTACAGGTAGTTTGAAAATGGCCTTAAACGCCGAATCTGTCACAATAATAAAATACTTGCAGAACTTAATAATAACATTATTAAATTTGATTTACATTAAATTTAAAAAATTAAATAAATGGAGTTCTACGAATTAAACACAAAAACAATTAAAATGAATTCTTTTTGATTAAAAAACCTTTGTAACTTTTTTCCACTTATTTATTTTCGACCGGACCGGTTTCACCCTATCACGGGTATCCTCAGACTGGTACAATGAATACTAAATCTATTGTATATATAGCATGGATGTCGGGAGTGAGTTCCCTGCTTTTCTAATATTGTTTTTATTGTTTGAAATTTATTTTATTGCTGACCGTACTGTTTATTGTGTTTTTTAAAACTACTTTCGGGATGGTTTATTACCCTCTGGAAGACGGATTACATTGTGCTTATTTACTGAATCAATGGGGTTTTATAAAAAAATTATAGAAAGTCATTCGTGTCAGCTTTTATTTGAACAGATGGTTCTTTCTAGTTTGGTTATTTCCCTGTAATTTCCGTCTTGTTTGCTAAGATGAACTCTGCGGTCCGGTCGAAAATAAATAAGTGGAAAAAAGTTACAAAAGTTTTTTAATAAAAAAGAATTCATTTTAATATGGAATTCCACCATGAATTGACAGTTTCAAAATTAGAAATAACAAAAACAATTAATAGACATGCTACCCCCCTGCCTTACTCCGCTTTTAAGGGATAGGGGTTTAGAAGAAGCTCCTGACCATTGGATATGATTTTTCTGTTGCCCATACCAAGTAGCCAACATATTGACTGCTGCTGCTGGGACATCACGTTTTATGAGTTTTTCCATAATAAGTGGTGCGATACATAATCGAAAGCCTTGCTAAGATCTAGAAAACCGCCACAAACGGTGTTTTTCTTTTTTGTATTAGGCTATTGTTTGTTTGACTCTATAAATGGCCATATCAGTTGATAAAGTGCATAATAAAATATACTTCCCAGCCTTCTTCTTCCCCAACTACAAACCTGTCTAAAACGTTGGCTGAATGAGGAGTACGGAAGCGCAACGCGGTTTAATTCCCCAGAAAAATAAATTGCTTGTAAAACGATCCTTATTAAATTTAAACTTCATAATAATAATAATAATAATTGTATGATTTGTATAGCGCCGTTTTTGTGAAAAATCACCTCAAGGACGCTGTACAAATACTACTTCCTATTCTTTATCTAATTATGTACAAACAGATACAGACAAAAATACTTACCTGGCAGGTCGCTTCAGATGAACAAAGTTTTATTAGAAAATTTAAGTGTAGAGATGATAGTTTTACAGTTGCTATTTTATCATCCTTTTCTATTGATGTTACATTTATTAGAAGATTGGTGGCACAAGAAGAGTTGGTATTTATTGAAATATTTATAATTTTTAGGGCTGGAAAATATTTATAAAATGACCTTAAAAAGCGTAAGACCCTTTTAATAGCTATTAACATTTTTTATTTATTTTTACACTTTAAGTTATTTACATGTTGGCTGTGGACGCATTTGCGCACCGATGCGTGAATTTATAAACTTTTTCTATAAGTGACTTTAGGTAAGCACTAACCGGCTAACCTAGCGATTTACGGGTGCATTTCTTCAATTTATGGATATGATTCTCTGAAACGATGAGTTTTAAGTTTAGTTGTGAATTCTGTCGAGTCTTTGATAATTCTTAAGTTCATGTGGTGCAAGAATTGATTTAATGAATATTTTAATGGATGTCAAAGGTGGGCCGTGTTGGTTGTGCACCGCTGACGTAAATAATGACTGACTCAACCACTTTCCCTGCTGACGGTCGTGACGGTGTTTCCTCGTTCTTTCTCCGGAGATCGACTGCAATACCGGGCTCGCTCAGTTCGCTTCCTAGTGACTAGTGACCCTGTCGCCAACCTTTCCGAGCGACTCACGACCTGGAAAGCGCTACTAGCTGCTCGCTGCTCGCTTCCAGGCAAAGTTCACTCGTGGCTCGGGGTGAGGCGTGGAAAGCCCGGTATTAGTTACGTAAGCTCGTTTCAGTCGAGTATAAAGTATGCATCTCCTGCTGGCTTAGCCCCGGGTTAAGATATTTTTGCATGTTTGAAATGTGGACTTTCTTACTAAAATCAATATTGTTGGATGCATTATGTTACATGTTATCCTAAAATTACGCTCAGTACTACTAAGCTTTCAACCGACCTTTAAGGGGGAGAGGAACGTCAGTGGGGATTTTTTAAAAATTCTATATAATTATAACATTATTACACAATAGTGGGGATTTTTTAAAAATTCTATATAATTATAACATTATTACACAATACTGTTAGATGTATATTTAAATATTCCCGCTACAGACGTTTGGTTCTCAATTTGACCGCCAGAGGCACTGTTGGCCAGGCGGAGAACTACTCATCACCCGGGAAAAGCAATCATTCTTCCAACTTCCAACGGCTGATTGGATTTGAATCAAAAGGATAAACATAACCTTACCGATTATCGTTGTTACAAGCGACCTAACTGAATATATTGGATTCTAAATATTCGGCGTTTTATTTATCGCTAACAATCGATAAACGAAATGTTTTTAAAGAAAAAAATATTTTTTGTATTTTATTTTTCATTTTTATTGGCTTAAAGTTTATCAAAATCAAATCATAAATAGGACGTTTTCTAATCGCTCTACGTATGTTCTATTGAGTATTTTAACATGTCAAATTTCCTCAAAAAATATGTTGATTGTTTTTTCTTTAAAATGCCAAGAAATTACAAACAAAATAGTAGGATGAAGTTTATTTTTTCATAAACACTAACTTTAATTTTAAAATAAAACAATAACTTTGTTAACATCACTTCTATTTTTTTATATACTTCTTGCCGATCAGGTTTCGCTACTACGTATTATACTACCCTGAAGAAACTACGGTAGTAGCGAAACCCGGTCGGCAAGAAGCGTATGAAACATAAAAAATGTGATATAAACAAAGTTATTGTTTTCTTATAAAATTATAATGTCACGTCACAAAGTTAACGGGGAGAGGGACGTCGGAGAGTTATTATTTATTAATTCAAAATAATGATAATATTGTAGTGCAATACGATAAACATTGTGTTTTTAAAGGGAAAAATATATATATATTTTTTTTTTTAATTTGCATGGGCTTTAGCATTTATCAAAATATAATCAGATATATTACACATCTCCGACCGTTCTACGCATGTTTTATAAAAAACATTTAACATGTTGAAAAGATAAATTTAAAGAAAAGAACAGTGTGTAGTTTAATTTTTTCACGAACACTACGTAAGTTAAATTTTTTTTTTTTTGTAATGCGGATTACGAATCTTTGGTTATGTTTATTTACAAAAACGCAACGAGAAAAAATTAAGAATACTTTTTTCCACTTTAAAAATCATATTAATATTTTAAATATTTTGTAAAACATACAATGGGACGGTCAGAAAAAGTAATATTTCTGATTAGATTTTGATAAATACTAAGACTATGTAAATTAATAAAATATTCAATAAATATTTGTATATTTAAAAACATTATGTTTATCGTATTGCGTAAGAATACTATCATTATTTTGAATTAATAAATAATAACTCTCCGACGTCCCCCTCGCTCTTATGAAAATATTAACTTTAATGTTTTTTTTTTAAATTCGGATTACAAAACTTTGGTTAAGTTCATTAAAAATAAAATACCGGGAACGAATTGAAATAATCTTTTTCCACTTTTCAATTATTTTAATATTTTGTAAAACATATGCAGTACGGTCAGAAAAGGGTCATATTTCTGATTTTATTTTAATAAATGCTAAGACTATGTAAATTTTAAACATATGTACTTGATAAGTATTTTTCTCTTTGAAAACATTATGTTTATTTTATTGCGTAATAATATTAACATTATTTCGAATTAATAAATAATCTCTCCCCCTTAAACTTTCTATAAACCCGTAGTTTTCCAACTTTCTTCGATTTTCCCTTCTTTTTTTAATAAAGAACATTTTAATAATGAAAATTCAAATATCGCGGAAAATGCCAAACAATCTTTAGCAGTTATCCAGTGTCATTTGTGCAAAAAAAATATAACACATCAAAATTTCGTTTTGAATCTTTTGTTACCTGCTGTTAATGTCATTGCAATGCCGAGAAAGTATATTGCGCAGACAGAAGATCACGACAGAAAATGTTTTCCTTATCAATATTCAGAATAAGCTCGTAAGTTGTTAAAATAAATTAATTTTTAATGTTTCCTTCTTATATACTATGATATGTAATTTTCTCTACTAATTTCTATTCTCTCCAATATTCGTCTTGAGACGTCGATAGTAACATGTTTTTCATTGAAGCAGCAAAGGTTGAAGAATTTCTTTAAAATCATTATTCTGTCAGCGCAAATTACCCGATGTGAGGTTTACAATAACACCTTGGCAGCCTTACCTGAAAGAAGATGAAATAATAACCCGTATGGGTCCTTTGTTATCTGCCGACATTTATAATCCCTAATATGTAATTTGCTCTACTAATTTCTTTTCTCTCCTATATTCCTCTTGAAACATCGATAGTAACATGTTTCTCCTTAAAGCAGCAAAGGTGTAAGAATTTCTTTAACATTATTATTCTGTCAGCGCAAATTACGCGATGTGAGGTTTACAATAACACCTTGGCAGCCTTACCTGAAAGAAGATGGAATAATAACCCGTGCAGATCCTTTGTTATCTGCTGAGATTTATAATCCCTTTACCCATTACAAAACTTATATAGGTATGCAGACAGACGATGTCTACCATGTAAAATCCCATGACAAGCATGCCAACTATCCAACATAAAGCATCACAGAACTAAACTTTTATTCCGATGTCTTTTCTCCAGTATTTTCTCTCCTCTCTTATATTCTCTTTGAAATATCGATTCTCCTACCGTTTTTCCTTGGAGCACCAAAGGTGACAGATTCACTGAAACATCTTTATCCTGTAAGCGCCAATCACGCAAGGATAGGTACATAATATCACTTTTGTACTTTTGTAGCAAGATAATGTATTTTAGCCGCCAGCCCGGCTTAGTACGCCACACAGTACACAGTGCGTAGGTTATCCAGTTAAAGCACGATCAAGACAGCTGTTGAGGCAGTGGAGTAGGAGCTGTGCGAGTTTGGTGAAGGATTCACTTTCTTTTCTAGACAACGCAATGCCAGTTAGGAAAGCCCTAGTGGCAAGTGAGGGACAGTGGCGGACTAAAGCATCAAATCATAAACAACTTTGGTTTAAAAATAAGTCATAAATTCTGTTAGCGTTGAACAACATTATTGAGACAAAAAATAAGGAGATGTAATACACGGACGTCTAGTGCTAAGAATTTACTGGAACCCCCTTAATATCATCCCTTTAAAATGAGATCTTCCTCTCTAAATGGATAATACCATTTAATAATTTCAAATACGTGTTTTTTTTTGCATTTTAGTGTAACTTTTAGATGAATTAAAAAAATATATACCCACGTCATGTTTTTTGTAAATTTTGGAAAATTCAAAATGATTTTAGATAAATGCAATATCTCACAAAGAGAGAGATTTTTGTTGATCTAAGTCAATTTTAAGATGTATTTTCACGAATTGCAATTATAGAACAATTTTTTTTAACCCATACGAAAAACCGGATTCGGTAATAACAACAAGGACGGAGCGAAATTTTTCTTCATGTCCTAAGAAAATATAGTACATAGTTCAAGACAAGATTGAAGAAAAGTGGGTACAGAAAAATAATAGTAACTGCCTATAATATTTTTTGGCGTTCTTCTGATGGCAATTTTATTTTTAAAGCCCTTTTTTTATAATTAATCGGATTTTTAGTGTTTTAAAATAGCCTTCCAAACACCTGTAAACATTTCCAAACCATTTGTAATTCCGCCCTCCTGTCCATACAAGTAACCAGCCCATCGCTGGTAGGCCCAATTAGATTAGGTAAGCAACAACCCAGTCATGCACCATTGACTAATGACCGTTACGATTAAGTAATGACCTCCACCGTGAAACTGTTTTCCCGATACGAGATACAATTGGAATTTGCGTTAGTTGTGTAATCGCCGCAACTTAAATCGTTAAACAACAAACTGCTGACTGTTTTCTGTATGAAAAGTTAATGGCTGACGTTTAAGGTCTTGGTCAGTTGTTACTTGTTGGCATTCGCAGAGAGACGTTGCTTTTAACGGGTTTTTCTTGTATTGGACTGGTTTAAATTAAATACCCATAATAATCAAAATTATTCAACACGCAAGCGTTTTCATATCTTTAATTTAATCATTTATATACGGAAAATATTTTATTTGTCGACCTCCGTGGTTGAGTGGTACGATCCTTGGCTACGAATCTGGAGGTCGCGGGTTCGAATCCCGGCGTTCGCAAGTAAATTTTATTTGATTGAATTATATTATTTCACAAATTATTCATTTAAAAATATATCTGGTAGATTTGCGGCAAGTTCCAGAGCGATAGATACTGTAAGTATCGCCCTTGTGAAAGACCACAATTCAGAATCGGAACATTTCTTAAAATGGCTTTACCCTTATTTGGTGACCAGATCTGAATAGCCAGGTACTTCTCCACCTTCCTCCCCCCATCTCCTTCCCCTCCTCAATACCTTCAGCCTCAAAACATACCCCAATTGGGGATGCCATAGTCTCACTGGCTCCAGACGGTTGGGAACAGCTGGGACTCTTGTGTGGTACTCACATAAAAAAATACTTTTTAATAAAATAAAACTTTACATATTAAATGTATTCAATGAAATTAAAATATAAAAAAAGAAAAGAAAAAAGATTAGGTTGCGACCAAGACTCGTTCTCGAAACCTATTATCTATCCCGAAGGAACGCATCTATTTATTGTGTTACCTAAATCCATATATTTGTATGAAAGGTTCCAATTTCGAGCGTTGGTCACAACCTTATCCGTTTTTGCGCCTTTTTCTCTTTCCATGATGTTTGAAGAATAATAAATTTACCCAATGATTTTTTTTTACAATAGCAGTGCTATACAAATAATCAAATTATGTTTATTAGTATCATCAAGGATCTTGTCTATAGGGGATATATAGCCTTCTTGTACTTACCTTCTGTGCAGTTAAATAGATCCGCTACATCTGCGTATCTATTACTAATTTCATGTAATCTAGGTACAAGCGAGTGTTTGTAATGCTCAGTCCTGGTGTTGTTAATTTAAACAGGATTTAGGAACCAGTAGCTCTCGTAGGTATATGAAATTGAATGAGGTTAATTAATCAGGGCTGTCTATATTACCATTTACAATTTTGAACATAAATATCAAGTCGGAAATAATTCTTCCATCTTAGAGTTATGGTATATTTAGTTCTTTAATCAAGTCATTTTAGTTAATACTTTCAATAGGAATAGCGAGTTTATAATTTATGTGTTTTAGGAATTTTTGTTGATTTCTTTTCGATTGAATCTAAATGTGTTTTAAAATGGGGGGACCAGATCTAGAAGTTGTATTCAACTTGACTTCGAACTAAAGATGTATATCAGTTTTCAAGGTTAGAATGTTCCTAAATCCCCTATGTTATGGATATATTGTTACAAAACAATGCACAACGGTAGGCGGCGGCAAAGATAATACCATCATAGATATACCACGGCGGCAAATGGCACATTTAGAAGTAGTGACAAAATAAAAAGGTCATTCCTATCTAGTGAGGTAGGCGTCTACTAACAAAACGTAATGCTTCGATAAAATGCGTATTTATACATTTTTTTTAAATGTTAAAAATGCATGTAAAAATGTTTTTAAAAGTTTTGGTTTAAAACCTCGTTTCACTTGAAGATATTTCATCAACATTCATTGTGTTTTCAAATAATTTCTGAACAATTTCTTAAAAAGATGTGTAATTATTTTGTGGCGTCATTATTAATATAATTATTAAGAAGAACTTTGTTTACACCACCGTTTTTAATATATAAATATCTACATGTTTTAGAAGCAAAGCTTCCCTCATCAGGATAAACAATTTACATATAACAGTATATTATTTATCCTGAAAGTTCTTCTTATTAATTGTATTAATCTCTTAACAATCTGTTAAGAATTTTTTTACTATGTCTCTCCGGAATTCCCCAGTTAAGCCAGAAGTCTTTAAGACCAAGGAAAGGGATAAAGATTTTTTTTCTTAAAAAGAATCAGAATAGACCTTCTGGACACAATATTCTCTGTTCCATATTTGCAGTCGTTCAAAAAGATAACAGTTTTTTAAACTCGAGCGCAGAAGTTGGGTAGTAAGTATATATTTTCTCCGAGGGTAGTAACCTCTGGTAATGCCGTAAAATAATTACATGGACATGCTCACAAAATGATATAATGTGGTGATTTTTAACAAGCTAGTACGTATACAATTCTAACAATCGCAAACATATTTAAAAATATAAAATAATCATATTTTACTTGATTAAAGGATAAGTATTTCGAACTTAAAAATAATGTACTAAATAAAAGTCTCTCTGAATAATTCAACATTTGTCGCATCCCTGTTCTCTAAATAAGCCAATGAAAGCCAAGCCAAAAGATTCATTATTAAATAAGCTCACTGTTTCTTTTATCACTTCAGTTTTTTTTAATAACTGACTTTAAATTACAATCTCCATCAACAAATGATATTAATTAATCAGAAATAGCATAACCATCTACTAAAACTCGTTTATTACGAGCAGTATTTTTTCATTTTCTTTTTTTTTTCTCTCTTAACGGGCGTACCCATCGACTATTTCTCTGAAACATATCAACAAAACCGGTAGATCAACATAGTGAGTGTAATATTATTATATATCTTTTACCAGTTGGATTATTCGTGAACGAAATGAGAGCATAACAGGTATTTACAATTTACATGTTATTTGACTTATCTTAGCAGGTCTACTTTCACCAAAAGAACTTAGCGATCGCTAGGATAAAACTTTGCTCAAACACACATTCTTAGTGTCACTAATACGGCTGAGCATAGTTCTCGCTCAGCGGTAGGTGATAGGTAGGTTAAAGATAAACGGTCAAATGAATGAACGTGTTAATTTTTGCAGATCAGCAGTATTACGAGACCAAATAATAATGGTATTTATGAAAATGTCATTAAAAAAGTAAACAAAGTTGGGCAATGAATTCATGGATGAAAAATAATATATGTTCTTCAAAAGACTGGTTATTCACTTTGTGGCGTCATTATTAATAAATTAATTAAAATTATTTTTAATTGATGCTTTCCTCATCAGGAATATACAGAATACTAAAAAATAATAATTTCAAGTATAGACAAATTATAAGATTCGTTTTCGAAACATGTTGATATGTATATATGTTAATAAAGTGGTGATTACAAAGTAATTTTTAATTAATTTATTAATAACATATGTATTTACTTTTTTTTAAATAAATTGTTTAGTTAATTAAAAAAGGTTATGATTCGCTTATAATTTTTTTTTATATCCATTTGCATTGAGCTAACGCTTAATAAAAAAACTTTAATTTGTATGGAATTACACTAATTGTTGGACCAGTGGTAATTTTATATTTACCTAACGTCATTAAGCGTTCGCTCAGTTTTATTGTGGAGGTCCGTTTTATGTAACGTCATTAAATCTCATGAGAAGTCGTATTTTATGATAAAGATTTTGCTGTTAGCAATTTGTTAATTCTAACGATTTTCACTATTGATGAACGTTTTAATACTTTTTTTTATTTCCATCAAAATGCTATACATATGTGTAAAGCTCAATTTGAACCAAAAAAAAAGAGTGTGTAAATATAGCATATGATAACAAGTAGGTGTACAATTTCTATGTTATTGTTACAACTCTATTATGGTAGATCCACTTTTTCTTTTCACAATAAATTGACGATATCGCTGACATAGCGGCGACATCTTTGGGTCTGAGCTCAAAGGCTCGTCTAAATCCGAGAAATTGGAATAAAAAAATTACATAAATCATTTATTTTTACATTAGAAAAAACAGATCGTGCAATAGCCGATTCAGATTTCGTATCAAATGTAAGATAAGCAGACTTCGTATCAAATGTAAAATAAGCAGACTTCGTATCAAATGTAAAATAAGCAGACTTCGTATATGTTCTTCTAAATGGGCTTTTTGGCGTCCAGCTTTGAATATAGGCCTCCTTCAAATATCAAAAAAGCCAGGGGCTCGATTCCGGTTCTTTTTAAGGATAAGGCATTGTCCTTATCCGTGGGCTTAAAGGCTTTCTGCTTAACTGCCGTTCCGGTTCTGTCGGATGGCAGCTGTCGTTAAACAAATGACATTCTATAAAAATATCGATCATAAGTATTGACTTTAAACATGTTTAATTCATGCTATTGAATTAACGGAATTAATGAAATGGCGATGTTTGTAAAGCACCTTTGACAAAGGCCCCAAATGTCAGATAAAAGTGAATTAAATTTTTAAAATGGTAATAAACTACAATCTTAAAGTAAGTAATAATAAATTACACTTGTTAAGTATATGTGATGCAATTATAATTTGTAATAATGCCGTCCTAATTAAACAACAAACTGCTGTAAAAAGGTATTATCATTGACAGGGAAACGGAACCCCAGGAGCAAAAGGTCTCCGGACAATGTCTTATCGTTAAAAAGAACCGGAATAGGACCCCAGGTACCTTTCCATATCCTATTCTCCCACACATCTTTACTAAACCCGTATTTACTACAGTTTTCACAACATTCCTTAAAATTAGTGGTAGGTACTATGGTTTCACAGTGACTATTGGGTGATATATCTTAAAAATATGCATATATACACACATAAAGCTCGATTCACGTACAAGCAGACACGTAAAATGACAGGCACCGCAAAACTAGTTGCTTACATAATCTATGAACACATTCATGTACGGTGTAAAGTGAATACTCTATTCTTTACCGTGCCTGCTACTTCACGTGTCTGCACTGCGCGGTGCCAGTAGATGTGAATAGACCTCAACACTTGATCAAAAAGAAGATGGCGTGATGATACAATTTATCGACAGTTATCGAATATACCGATCTGGTATCATGGTGTATTTGGTATCATTTGTTATGTTTCGATCATTATTACTAGTACGTGCTAATGGGAAAGTAAGCATGTGAATAGAGAACTAGTTCGTAGCCCAATAAATGGATCAAAGAGCCGCCAATGAATGCGAAGGTATTCCGTCCCACATCAGTGTGGTGTGGTACATTGGTGTGGCGGTACATAATTATTATTGTCGCAATTTTGAAGTGCTAAGCCCACTTATTGCGCAAGTTGTTTGGAAAGCTGTAACTAATGCGCCGGGACACTGGGTCGATGGCCCTTCCAAACACTCGTATGGTCACGAAAGCCAGGAGCCGCATCGCTTACTCGTACTCGAAGAACCTTCCGCGGGTTTTCCTAAACACGTTATAATTTATAGATTGTTATTTTATATAGTTACTAATATTTATATATAGTACCTAAACGTGTTCATGTTGAGTTGAATATTTGTACTCCCAGTTAAATCAACATTTTGAATTTTTGTCATGGAGCACTATATTTAAAAAGATGCTAGATTAATTAAATACGTTTTTCGACTCGTAAATTAAAGTGTCCTTCTTTTTACGTTGAATTAAAGAATATTATATGAGAAAAATAAATAATAATATATAAATTAAACGAATACATTTATAAAGAAGGAGAAGGACTGTATACTTTGGACGGAATAGAAATAAGGAAACCCTCTATTATAAGGAAATAACGATGATGCTACTTCATATTTCGGAACTGTGGAATCAATTATTAAACCTGTAATATATTATATCCCATACTGTCCTGATTAAAACCCTGAAACTCTCCATCGGATTTTGGAAGCGGATATGTATACCGCTGCTCCGGAACCATTCATTGGATAACCAACACCTCTGCCATAGGTCACCTCAAGCGGTTTGCTACGTTTATTAACTTAGCAGGGGTGCCCAGGTCAAGGGGTGAGGTTTGTTCAGGTCTTGGCGGCGGAGGCGTCTGCCCACCAGCTGCGTGGCGGACCGAATCGGGAGAGGCTGGTTGAGAGAGACGCCTTGATCTCTCCAGCTGAGTCATCGCCTCTCACCGCAAGGGGGGGGGGGATGAACGAATGCGTCCGTCACTACTAGACACACTCTCCCTCAAATTCCTACTCACGCCTCATACTTTTTTCCTTCTCAGAACTTCTTTTCCTTAAAAATACCCTCCACACGTCATCCCCCAAAATGACAAAGGCCCCGAGGGAAATAATTTTCCTCATAGCCTTCCGTGTGGAGTTAATCTTAAAAATCCCCTCCTTTGCCCTCACCCAAGTACCTATCTCAAGCACTTTTCTTTGTACTTAATTTATATCTTGTACTCCGTAAAATATTTTTTTATATTTGTTTATTTCTGCTATAATAAATGCACACGTTAAAGATCTACCTAAATGCATTTTCTGCAAAGAGACCGCAATACGACTATCTAAGAGTGCACCGTATTTATATTCGAACCGGAAAATGGTTTATCTTACTCAATACTCCAGTCGTATTCGTAAATCCTCGGTGCATTCAATTTAGCGTCTCAAAAATTGAGCCATGCATTTCCTTTAGCAGAAACCTTTTGTATGGAAATAAATATTATTTCTGTACGGATTCTACCATCCCAGGATTGAAGAAAATCCCCAGTAAATCTCCTGATCGTCTATAAAGAATTCGTATTTTCTCGCTGCATATTTGTCTGTGTATTTCGCGATTTATTTTTATTGGTAGTCCTTTTAGATCAGACCAAAGTTTTCCCGAATCTCTAGTCTGAAAGGTTCTACAAACAAATTAAATTCATTTCGGTATCTCGTTCTACACTACATTTTGATATTGTCAATACGGTACATCATCCCTCTTGGTTCATTTCGTCTCACACCTGTCTGTGACAAAAACCCATTATTATCCTACCTATTAGAGGACCATACCCGAGGGAAACAATAAGCGCTGACCGCCCGGCGCCGTCCCTTTCAAGCTAACATAGACGCCGGAAAATTGCACTAATAAAGGACCACGTCAGCTCGTTAGTCTTTTAATGCGGGTTGTTTTGAGAGACTTCAAGGAATCATCAAAATTTCAAACCTAATATCAGAGTTGTATATTATTCATGCAGTGTGAAAAAACTGACCCGTAATGTAATAAAAACAGAATTTGAATATTAACTTCAAATTTTGAGTTTACTTAAAAAATAAAGTATTTTAAATAAATTATATAAATTTGACCATTTATAGATTACCACTTGGGTATTATGTGTAAGTGAATCTAGTATTATTAATTATATATGAGTGAATTATTGCATTATACTGATTATTCTTCGTTGGAGCTCTTTGTGGTCATCACAAAAATAAGTATTGTCTTCAGATTGAAATTTCCGGCTGATGTGTCTGCGATGCGCTAGCAATTAGCATGATGATGATGTGATGCACCAAACTCTCTCATTTAACATCCCCCTCATTGCTGTACTGCTGTAAATATCATGTTCTTGATTAATTGCATTAGACATGATAGGGCAAAACTGCAATACCTTCAGCACGTCACGATAGGCGTTAATATTACAAGGAAACAACTGATATTCCAGGAAAAACTAATGTAAGTCGAGACGGAGGAAGATGCCGCACTCATAGCAAAGAAATTTACATGACTGGTTAAGTGCAGGGTAGGGCGGATCTTATTTTTTTATTATTTACTAGCTGATGTGTACCCGGCCTTGCACCGGATTTTTCTCTAAAAACATCTCCAAATAAGAAACATTCATTTGAATATTTTATTTCATTCCAAACGTTTTTTTTTTTCAAAATATATCTAATTCATGAAGTTTTTAAGTAGGTACCTACTCGTGTTTTCCATTTTGAAGATATTCTACCCAAAAAAAACTTCTTCTTTTGAACATGCAAATAAAACATGGCGGGTTCAATGTTTTTCATACTAATTTTAAAACATTATAGCAACAGTTTTACATATTGTATTTCATTAAAACTACTTTCTAAACCTTCCCGGAACTAATATAAACTAATAAAAATAAACTGTACTGTATTCAGCGAAACCGGTCAAGAAATTTTCGAGTAAATAGAGGACAAACAAACAAACTTTCATTGATTTTAAATATATATAGATTAGCTCCAATGGGTTTTACATTTTTTTTAACATTTTACTCATTAAAAAAAGTAGCAGATAACAAAAAAATTACATTGTACATAGTAGGTACATAATGTAATAATATTTAACTGCATGACACAGAGAAAATAAAAAAGAAGTTTTTTCAATTGAAGATAAAAAAAAATTAAATTTAACGGTAATAATATCATGTACATGATACAAGATACAAGTGCATAATATTATATATTATATAAGTACATGAAACAGTGAGAAAAAAAATCTACGTTTTTTTATACTGCGGATAACATAAAAATTTACATAATACGTAATACAAAAGTGCATAATAATATTGTAGTGCATGATTGCATTGTGGGTAGATAAAAAAGATAATAAAAATTGTATTCAATAACTCCCATGCGATGATCCTAAATAATCATTGCTACGTATGAATATAATATCATTCAAGTATCTCTTAAACACACGTAAACTTAATTTAAATATGCCAATACTTGAGGTTGAGGTGAATTTGTTTCCAAGTGCACGTAGGCGAGAAATGGGTGAATGCATTTGGTAGTTAGTCCCGGAATAATGGTTGCAGAATAATACATTTTTCAGACTAGTTCGATGAGGTACTTTGAAGTTGATTCGGCGCAGGAGTTCGCCAGTCTAGTTTGGAGTGAATAATTTTAAACTAAAAATTAGTTAGTTATTTTTCTTCTGTTTGCAAAATAAAATGAGTACCCCATTTATGCATTTTAAGTGTATTTAGTAAGAATGCATGGTTTATGTATTGAATTTTTATCTTGAATTTATGCGGGTTAAAATTTCACGACAAACCAGTGGCATCATTTCGTGGCTGCCGAGAAAGGCGCAATAGGAAAAGACACTTGACGAGAAGATCTTCTGCTGTCACGGCGACCTGAGTTCTGACCTCCAGTCTACAGAGCAGATCCGGTGCATCATGCGGCCCATGGACGTGCCCGACCAGGCTGCTCTGCGTCCTGCTGTGGTCTGACCCCGACAAGGATACCACCGGCTGGGCCGAGAAATGGACGACACGCTGGTGTGCTCTTGCCAGATCCTGAAGCCGGCCGACAAGCGCTACCTGGCGTACGGGCAGACCAACTCCAAGCGTCCCGTCAGGCCGCCCAGGGGCGTCACCAACAAAGACATAGAAGATTGGATATGGATATGGATCAGTTCCCCGGCCCCCGTCCTCACCCGCCGCCTAACTTCACATGACTCCTATCATTTGTATTAGCGTTTTGCCATATATCGTAAGGAATAAATACAGTTAGCATTTTTTTTCTCAATTTAACATGTATGAAAACTTAGATCAAGCCGTATTTAGTTTTGATAATTTAACTGCATCTCTTTATATGGTCTATAAATAATATGTAATGATAGCCTGTCCAAAAAAAAATAAAAAAATGTAATAGATGTAATATAGGAATAATGTAAGAATAGGAAGTAAGATTTGTACAGCGCCCTTGAGGTGATTTTTCACAAAATCATTCGATTATTATTATTATTATCATTTATGGAAGCCGCCTTAGTAAACTGTAGTATTTGTAGTAGTTTGTTTGTCCAAACAGCACGACAAGGAAAAAATAGAAAAAAAATCTGATACAGTCAACTAAATACTACTTACCGGTTAACGCACTTAAAATTAACTAACCTATTTAGTTTCCACTTATCAGCTGTCCTTACTACTGGCTGCATGTGATATAGCCATTAGATCGGAAAGGAAACGGTGAGAAAATCAAGGTTGAAGTGAAAAATATTTTTTCTGCTGTTTGCTGGCATCACAATACGTTAAAGTAATGAGATTGAAAAATAGTTGCAAAATGTCCTAGTGACGACATTCAAGCATGCCCTTAAACTTGTGAGTAATTTCTCCGATAAAGAGGAGAGACGTGCTGGAGCTGTGAAACGGCATTATAATAAACCCAAAAAAATCCTCCTTACAAAATTCAATATCTATAAAACTTTACTACTTACTAACCGAAATGTATCCACAACCCTTATTCATCAACTCTGTTAGCCGAAATCCCATAATTATATTATTCCAAATCATATAATGTTTAGAAATTTAAATACATAAACCACATAAAAGCGATTACAGGTAACGATTCATAACGCGCTAATAGTTACTGTCTGAACATATATTTTATCGCTGCCATAACTATTATACGTATTATGTATTACAAAGCGGCGGTAATCAGTACAAACAGCCTGCAAAAAATAGAAATGCAGTAATTGGCGACCAATTTGCGGTTCCGTTAGTTAGTTCCCGCGGCGGGTTACCTATTCACCATTTAACCAACAACAGCTGTAGCGATACTGAAACGGTTTTGTTCCGGCAAACGGCCGGTTTATCAGTGCTGGAAATCTTTACTAAAACATAATCTTAATTTGGCCGCTAAAGCCGATAATTGGAACTAGTTCCGGCGCTGTGACCACTACCAGTTACTAGTAACAAATCCCATCTCTCAAATTTGACATTAACGTAAATAATTACGCCTAAAATTTACGTAAATTGACTACTTTTACCAGCGTGGACTTCGTTGATTCATCGAGCGATGAAGAATGTCGATGAAATTAATTGATAAGGGATGATTTTTAACCTAAACCAGTCTAAAGAGAATTTTTTAATATGAGAACACAGTTTCTTTTCTACGATTAGTACGTCATAATTTCATGAATAATGCACTGATTCCAGGAAAACAAATACTATTTACAATTCGGTTCTTCGCTTATGGAACCATGCGAGTTTGTATGGAGGAAAAAACCATAACGTAAATGAAACCCGCGAAAAAATAAACAGTTGCGGCAGCTGACGTTTCATATATCGCGATGACATTTTAGAATTTTCAAAGAAACATGATCTTCTATTAAAATCGTAGACAAAACGGGTCATATTGGTATTTTCTATATTGTCTATGGTTACGACCTATATACGGATTTTTGCTTAGTTCTTCTAAAACCTTTTTATCTCGGACTGATAAACGTAGCGCGTCATATGCAGAGATAGGGTAGGTACACAAGAAATGCCTATCCTAGCTCACTCATATAAAAAATGAATAATATTAAAATTTATAAAAATATTGCAAGGAAAAAATCCACACTTCGAAACATACGCGGAATAAAAATAGCTACCATTCAAGGCGCCGCGCGCTCCCCCCCGCTGCCCTACTATAAAGTGTCAAAAGCGGGAACTATGTATGCAAAATGACGCACGTGTCATATTCAAATGTTGACTGTATTCTATACAAAAGTATGCATGTATGCACATTGCTCACTCAAGGGAAGACTCGTTTAAAATTCAAATCACAAATGTAGCGATCAGTGCCACCTATTGGTACCTTTCTTAGGTAATTGGAACAATTTTACTAACGAAATAATTTTCATATTATGTTGGCATTTTTTCATACAAATAACTAACTAACTAACTAACCATCACGCCGTTTCCCCTCAGGGGTAGGCAGAGAGGACGGACCGCCAAACAACTCGATCTTGGCATACACTTCTTGCTTCATTCACACTCATACATTCTCTTCTATTATTCCGATTCATACAATTCATACAATTGTGCGATCGAAAAAGATATGGAAATTTCGTCCATCCAGTAATTAGCTTGCAATATATATAAACGAAGCGGTTATTCGGATATTTGACGTGGCAGCTAATCCCACCAACATCGGTTAAAGCCAGCAGTGTAGCCATTCTTAGCGAAAACTTACTACGTCTGTGGTAAGTTTTTTTAACATCAATTAATTCACTATTTTTCATATTGCCTACCTTTACAAAACTAAAACTCTAAGAACGCCACTGCATACATGATATTTTGAAGGAATGCATCAAGAGCGTCTGCCGCATATAAGAATTACGATGTTTTACGATCGGTAAAGTCGGATTCTTTTGGTATTAGTAAGATTTTCTCCAATCAATATGAACAAATTTCGCTATACTACGTCATCAAGATTATATTATATTATATTATATTATATATGTTGCTAAAAAAAATGGCTTTCGAGGATTTTGATTATTATTTCTTATCGCATTTAAATATACTTGTAACAGTGTTTAGACAAAAATACTTATCACTTCAAAAGGGTTAATCAACAGCCGTCACCCCTGCATTATTTTTCTACGAGTATCACGATACTTTTTTTTTGGCTGTAAACAGTCCCAGTCGCAGTGATGGGTATTCGTAACCATCGCCAGAGCCGGCAGCGACTCCGGGCCCCGCGCCCGACCCGCAGCCCGTGGGCGTTCCGGGACGGGACCGGTTTTCGAAAGTAAAGAGAGTAATATTATAGCGCGGTACTTGTTACGTGCCCACAGGTTACCATGATATATGTTGTGCACTGTGTCCCAATATAAGCCGTACCACTTTTGAAACTCTGTATCTAGTGTGTACGAAGAACTCTACAATATCGAAATACTTGTGTTAAGATATCTTATAAAATATATTTAAATTTAAAAAATTCCTTCAATCTGAGTTTTTTTTTATATATAACTTGGCAATGATCGTTGCCAACAAATTAGACAATTCTGTCTATATTTAACATGATTAGGGTTAGAAAAATGAGGATATGCATGACGCGATAGTGGTCCTGAACGTTCGTGTGAATTAGTTTTTTTTTTTTTTTTTTTTTATTTAATTTTACAAGAGAAAAAATACAATTCCAAAAGTACCGATAAACAGCTTTTTTGTAGTTTGTCTGACGGGAGCTTGTTATTTAAAACATAAAATTTACAGACAAGGTTACAAAATATGAAAAAAAAAAAACAATATATAAAATAAAAACATAAAAAACATATGTAACAAGCTTAAAACATAAATATTTTTCAAGAATATTACTCTAAAATATTTCACCAAAATAATATTTAAAAAAATGTATAAACTAAAAACATAAACGAAAGCAATAAATCATAATTAAAATAATATTTTATTATTTTTTATAAACAATAATTATTAATCTAAAACACTCATCCAAATTGAAAAAACCTTCCGAGCAAAGATAAATGTCGCCGGCAGGACTCGAACCCGCACCCTTCTAATGTCCGGTCAGATGCTCTACCGTTGAGCTACGTCGGCTTATCGCAAACCCGCCAAGTTAATCAATATATACTAGTGTTCCATTCAATAATTACTGTTTTTATTATATTTTTCACCTGTAAACAACCAACTTTATAAGTATGAGAGAGGCTTGTAACGGCTAAATCTAAAATTTTTGAAAAATTTTTTGAAAAAATTTTTTTTTTGCTAAATCTTTGCTCGGAAGGTTTTTTCAATTTGGATGAGTGTTTTAGATTAATAATTATTGTTTATAAAAAATAATAATTGTTACCCTTTGCGCTATGCACAAAAATCTTGTCTTAAGTTTTTAAGAACTTTAGTTTATCAATTAAAAAATAATATTTCCTTATTTCTAATACAAATAGCTTATTTCAGCTAGCCAAGTTTTCAATGTGTTTATTAATAGTTTAGTTTTAATACAGTTTTTTTTATTTTTTTTTTTATTTCAGCGGGTAACATAAGATTATGCGTGGCTCTTGATATTTTTGAATCAATAGCTCGAGGTTGATATGCATTGCATCGTATCTACTACTTATATATGTAGGTGAATAACGTTATGGATAGTAAAACACTTTTTTTTACATTGATTACCTCATCACTAATATGCTATAGTTGGTTGAATTGAAACTGTAAGTAGAAACGCCTGTTCTCTAATGTGGGCAACTAGGCGAATCTGCGGCAAAATTGTGGCGAAAGTGGAGCCTCAAACCCAGAATGATGCAATCGCTGTACACAGCTGTTGGAATACCAAGGATCATGCATGCAGCCCTGGTCTGGTGTAGAAGAGCGACACTAGAAACACTGATGGTCATACTCAATCCCCTGCCGGGACTTGCATGCAGAGGAATCGCAGGACCCATGCGAACTACCCCAATACTAGCCATAATAATGATACTGAACCTACACCCACTAAACTTTTAAATAGAGGGAGATGCGACACCCTACAGGTTACAATAGAAAGGTCAGTGGAGAGGTGAGTTTCCCAAAAACAGTTTTACGGAGAACGGAGCAAGACTGAGGGCAATTAGTCCGACAGCTGGAATGAGGCGGAATGGCAAAAAAGCCGAATACTTCTTCAGACAGCATTTTAGAGCAATGTAACCCGACAAGGGAGGAATTGGACACGGTTCCAGGTCCAACTTCCAAACAGGAACTAATCTGGTTTACGGACGGGTTCAAGATGGGGGAAGAAACTGCGATCGGGGTCTTTTTGCAGGGATCCAATAAGGAACTCATTATACCTCTAGGTATACACTGCACTGTGTTTCAAGCTGAGATGAGAGCCATCATAGCCTGCGCACAGGAGAATGTATAGAAACAATAACATACGCATGTGTTCTGATAGCCAGGGAGCCCTAATGGCACTGGAAAGTAACTGATGCGACAGATTTTTGATGGAATGCAAGACTATTCTTGAAGAACTGTCTATCATCCATAAAATAACCCTAATCTAGGTACCAATACATAACGGTATCGAAGGCAACGAGCGGGCTGACGGAGAAGCAAGAAAATGGGAGGAAACACCGCTTGAGGGATCCGAGCCTTCTGTAGGAGTGGCAGCTTGCTACAATATATATTGAAAGATGGGTTAAATCCCAGCACTGGAAGGAATGGGAGAGAGACAATCCAAAGTGCTCATAAACGAACCTAACCCCAGACGATCCAGGAAACTACTCAATATGGACAGGAACTCACTGACGAAACTGATAGGACTACTAACTGAACACTGCCACCTCAGGAGATATATGCAGCTGTTAGGAGTGGAGAACACCAATAGATGCAGGAAATGTGATAAGGATGAAGAGACTCGAATTCACCTATGGTTCAAATGTCCCGCCTTGATGGGAAAAAGGCTCAGCTACCTGGGAAGAGATATGGTAGAATCAAGACACATAGCCAAATATTCGATGGCAACCCTGGTGAACTTCATCAAAGGGACCGGGTTACTGTCAAAGAAATATAGTAAAATAGGAGATTGCACAATGGACTTATGGCCTGAGTGCTCACGAGAGCTACGCAAACCGTCTCCATATCAATAAATAAATAAATAGATCGTTATCTACTATTGTACCTTTGCTATATTGTTGGTATTATTGATATATTCAATACTCAAACCAAGACACAACACGCCACTGCCATTTTTTCGTAGTATAGTTTCTCGGGATCACCAATCCCTAGTGTCACCACTCACCACCAAACGCTTGTCACCCGACCACAGAGACAATGGACACCATTGATTCGGTTCACGTGGGACGCCGCATGTCTCTGGCGCAGCTACTGTTGACCGAATTGCCGCTGTACACACACACGGTTGAGATGTGTGGTCCCAGACTGCGCACTTACTCGCACCTCACACTACACACTAAGACCTTACACCTTACACTGTATACTTACACTTCACACTGCACACTTGCATGCACCACATACACTTGTTCATACCCGCACTGCACACTTACACCACACACTACACACTTACTTACACTTCGCAATGCACACTTGCACCGCACGGTGATACTGCTAAACTCCATCTCTCATTATACATTCCAACGATGGGCGATCCATCACCATGTAACCTGCATTTTCAAATTGCGCAATCATCGGGGTTTCGTCGGTTGCGCAACCAACATCCTTGAAAAATAAATTACAAATACGCAACAATTTGGTTACCATTAGATTACATGTCACACACTGATAATGGTCTTTAAAAATACCCATTACGAATATTTCAGTAAATATTATGACTGTTAAGTCACGCCATTCAGAGCTCCGTTGTTACCACTCTTTCTGTTACATGCGCAGTTTATTAGAAAGAACGAGAGGTTACAATAGACCCAAGATCTAAGAATCTATGCTTTTATTATAATATGATATAAATAACACCATGACTTGGCAGGTTCCCCACTTAATACGAACCATAACAATAACAACCGTGTTGCGTCAATTTCTTTTCGTGTATACGCGTACAATAAAAAGGTCAGTAGGTATATATGTATATATATCACGATCGCAAGAGAGTTCGTGTAACCCTGATGTAATAAAATTTCCTGTGTCCAAACGCGCTGTTCAATACTTTCATTTCTCCGTAGTGGCGTGCAGCCTTGCATGGTATCGATTCGCTCGGTCCAAATGCGATGAAGGTCTGTTGCAACCTACCGCGCGGAGTGACCTAAGCATTGGAGGATTCACTTGACATTCATTCTATACCAGGGCTAGGGATATTATACCAGATTGTGATCGACTTTGAACTTGGAAAATAGGAATTCTCAAAATCATACAAATTCATTATAGATTTATTCTAGACAAGGGCTGGGGAAATTATATTAAATGTGATCGACTTTGAACTTGGAAAATAATAGTCTTTATGTCTAGCTGTCGAATGTCTAAGATGGCGAATTTATTAAATAGTGGGTCTGATGGGTATGATGGGTGACATTTGAATATTATTCTTAGCAATAGTTTTTTGAGTTGTGACCATGGGAAGAAGAAGAACCTACCCATCCCATAATACCACATGTAGCTATTGATTTAAAAAGTGCAAATTAAACATATTTTATGGTTTGTAGGTTAAGGATTGATCTGAGAGAGAAGAAAATGTAACATAATTTACCCAGTATTTTTGTTGTAGATTATAGATTCAGATGTTGTAGATTATAGATTACAGATCATTATAGATTCATTCTAGACCAAGGCTAGGGAAATTATACCAGACTGTAATAGACTTTGAACTTGGAAAAGATGAATTCTCAAAATCATACACTTTCATTAGCATATTAGATTCTTTCTAAATAAGGATTAGGAAAATTATACAAGAATTCATCGAGTTTGATGAAACTCACTTTCGTTGAACATTTTATGTTATGTTAGAATCAAAAATTACTTTGTAAACGCCACTGTTTAATATATAGATATCAACATGTTTCGAAAGCGAATCTTTCCTAGTTTTTTTTTCATTTCAAAATCGTTATTAACTCGTTGACTATTCCTGTTTCTGACTTTTCTGTGAAAAGTTTCATGATAAAACAAATGGTTACGTGGGGATATTTTAACTTATTTAAATAAAGTCTATTAAACTTTAATTAATAAGATGCATTTCGAAGTTAGGTACTTACTTCTTCTTATGAATTTGATCAATAATTGCTGTACGGGACAAGATCTGTAAACTCTTGCCGCACGTTTTTAGAAGAAGAAGATCAGGCTGGCCACTTCGACGCTTCAGAGCAGGGTAGGAAGGAAAGGGGGAAATGCCTTGAAAAAGGCAAACGATTTCTTGCAAGGAGGTGGTGAGGGCGAAGAGAAAGTCACGGTCGGTTTTCAGGCCGGGTGAAGATGCAGGCGAAGTAGGTAGAAGGCGTGTTGAATCCGTGAGAATACTCTGAATTTTAGAAATGCACTCGTCGTTCAAGTACTTCGGTGCGATACCGTGCGGCGAATCGGGCAGTTTGAACTCGTGAATATTTCGCGAGCTGCCGTAGACTCTGTCAACCTTGGATCGACTTGATCAAAAAATTAGGATGTCAATCACGACCTTCTGCTTGAATTGAGCCTATTGCAATCTTCACCTATTTTTTATTAAAGCAACCAAAATTATTACAAGGTATGTCATGGGGGTCAAAGTAGGACAGGTAATACTTTGCCGTCAGATTACAAAAAAATGCATTGTACAAACATAAAATAAGTAAGTTTACTCGATTACGCGGGCGCTAATGAACAGATCAGAAAAGATCGTTTATTTAGATCAGTCACCGCGGCCGCAGGAATCGCTTACAAAGACAGACAATTTTGGTAGAACAATAATTTTGAAAGGTTTTTTGTGGATCAGAGGGGCTCGACCAATGAGAGCCCGCTCTGTTTCGGGACCGTCGCCGGGAGCGACCGTAGGGGTGGCGGGGGTCGGAGAAATGTCCCGTTAGCACCCAGTAGCGTCTCGGGACGAAAACGAGGTTCAGGGGCGTAGGAAAAAGAAAACGATGACGTGCACTGTCATCATCACTTCTTCGAAAACCCCGGAACTACGCTTGTCGAAAGCCAATATGTACTGAAATGGGGCGTTTGCACAAATCCTCTTTTTGTGCAAAAATAACAAGATAGGGATGCGTATCTAGTCGCTTCTATCAGGTTAAAATTAAAGTCGGGCGTTGCACAATTAATTATTTGTGCAGACAAACAAACAAGACAGAGACGCGTATCTAGTCGCTTCTCTCTCTCTCTCTCGTTTGTGGTCAGGTCGTCTGTTATGAGCCTGATCAGTACTACATGCCAGCTCGATCGAGAACGTATCGAGTCGTCTCTCGTTCGAAACTGCACGAACTCAGTAGTTGATTTCGTATCTAGTCGTACCACCCACTGAGTTATGTACTAGTTGATGTTATGCAAATGGAGGGTATTACAAACTTTGATAGTCACGTCTGGTATATTCTCCCCTCGGTGCAGTAACGTCTGTGCCTAGCTGTGAAGACGTGTACTCCGGCGGTGACCTCGCCGGCCAGTCCCTCTGGGCCGTCGGAGGGCGGTCCTCATCGGCACCCTTGGGCTGGCGTGGGTCGGTGCGGGCGTCAAAGCTGGTACTGGTGGTGCAGCGGATGCGGGTGTCGCAGCGGATGCGGGTGTCGCAGCGGATGCGGGTGTTGCAGCGGATGCGGGTGTCGCAGCGGATGCGGGTGTTGCAGCGGATGCGGGTGTTGGAGCTGATGCGGGTGATGAAGCTGGTGCGAGCGTCGGTGCCGGGAGTATGACCGCGACTTTGACCGCTGGGCGCAGGTAGATGCCGGTGGCTGTTTGTATGCGGACAATTCTTACTTGTCCGTCAGCGGCGGGCTTAGCTTCGATTACACGTCCGCGTGGCCAGCTGTTTCGGGGTAGAGCGGGGTCCATGATGACCACCAAGTCGTGCTCTTTGATGGGGTCGGCCCGGTGGTGCCATTTCTGCCGGGCGGCCATGGTGGGGAGGTATTCACGAAGCCACCGCCTCCAGAACATGTCTGCTAGCTGTTGGCTTATGCGCCACTGGCGGCGGAGGCATACCTCCTCCTCCTTTTTGTCATATAGTGACAGGTGAGGGCGTTTTCCCGCTGACCCCATTAGAAAGTGGTTGGGGGTCAAGGGCTCCTCGTCTCTCGGATCAACCGAGACGTGGGTCAGGGGCCGGTTGTTGACCACGAACTCGGCTTCTGCAAGCGCCGTAAGAAGTGTCTCCTCTCTCGGGGCTCTTTCTTTCAGTGTAGCTCCTAGGGCTCGCTTCACTGAACGTACTAGCCTTTCCCAGGCTCCCCCCATATGGGGACTCAGAGGTGGGGTAAAGCGCCACTCGATACCCTGTATGGCTAGGGTATCCTGCATCCTTGCGTCTTGGCTGAGCGACTCCACGGCATCTCGGATTTCATTGTTTGCTCCATGAAAGTTGGTACCGTTGTCGGAGTACATCACTGCTGGTTGTCCTCGGCGGGCCGCCATCCGTTGCAGGGCCATGATGGCCGAGTCAGCACTCAGCGACGCAGCCAGTTCTAGGTGTATGGCGCGAGTGGAGAGGCATGTAAATATGGCCCCGTAGCGCTTTTCTCGGCGTCTGCCAATCGTGACCTCCATAGGGCCGAAGTAGTCCAGTCCGCAGTGTGTGAACGGGCGGACATGGTGCGTCAGGCGAGCTTCTGGGAGCGCTCCCATAATGGGTGGGACGGGCTTGCTCTTCCGCATTCGGCACGTTGGGCAGTCGTGGGCGATCTTCCTGCTAGTGGTACGTAGCCGCAGTACGAAGAAGCTGCCCCGTACCTCTGCGATGGTCTTCTCGGTGCTCGGGTGGTCCGCCTTCTGGTGGTAGTGTCGGATCAGCAGCCGAGTATAAGGGTCATCGCCATCCAGGATGATCGGAGTCTTGGCTACGCTCGTGGCTCCGGTTACTGCTTGCAAACGGGAGCGCATCCGCATGACTCCGTCTGGGCCGAGGAAAGGCGTCAGGCTGTTTAGGCGGCTAGCGGCGGGCAGCGCCTGGCCGTGCTGTATGTTGTGAAGATCGGGGGTGAAGGCATTCTCTTGGGACCTGATCACCCATCTGCGTTCAGCCTCCTTGAGCTCCTCGGCCCGTAGCGGGCCTTCGGTAGGTCGGCCCGACCCCATCCGGCAACGCCTTATGAAGCGCAGTATCCATGCTGTGGCGCGGATGAGGCGGTACCATGAGGAGAACCTCTCGATAGCGGGCAGGGCCTCCCCGGCCGTGGATATGAGGCCGACATATTGGGGCCTAGTCTCCAGGATCGAGTCATCGGGCTTCGTGGTGAGGGCGCGCTCTTCGGGCCAGTCCTCGTCGGGTTTCGTGATGAAAGCAGGTCCGCAGAACCATTCTCCTTGCAGGGACAGGTCGGGTAGTGCCAAGTCTCGGGTGCCGATGTCAGCGGGGTTTTGTTTGGTTGGAACCCACCTCCAGTCAGCTATGTTGGTGAGTTCGTCGATCTCGCCCAACCGATTCGCCACAAAGGCGGAGTATGTCCGTGGGTCGGTGCGTAGCCAACACAGCACAGTGGTCGAGTCGGTCCAGAAGACGGTTCTGCATATTCGTGCCTGACTTTCAGATTTAATAGTCTTGGCCAGTCTAGCCGCCATGAGCGCGGCCTGCAGCTCGAGGCGGGGAATTGATAGCGGTTTGAGTGGCGCCACCTTGCACTTGCTTGCGATGAAGGTGGCTCGCGGCGCGCCTTGCACTTCCTCAACGAAGTAGGCGACGGCGCAGCAGGCTTGCTCGGACGCGTCACTGAAGAGGTGCAGTGTAACGTTGCTCAGCTTGTGTCGGAGTGACCGTCTCGGGATGGACACGCTGCTTTCCCTCAGCAGACTCATCCAGTCCCTCCATCGCTCGGCATGCTCAGGGGCGATGGGGTCGTCCCAGCTGATGCTCGAGCGCCACACGGCTTGCAGTAAAATCTTCGACCGAATAGTGAGGCAGGCGACGAAACCCACCGGGTCAAAGATTTTCATGATGATGGATAGGAGCTGCCTCTTCGTAGGCCGTGTGGCTTCTTGGGGGCTGACCGCGTCGAGAAAGGTGTAAAGAAATCGGTCAGTCGACGGGTCCCAGACCAGTCCCAGTACGCGCTCCGTCCCCGTGGTTCCGCTGTTGATCTGCACTGCGGCGGTTGCTCGTTCACCGGGGAGAATCCGTGCTATAGCGGCCGGGCTGTTGGAGGCCCAGTTGGTCAGGTTGAACCCTCCCTTTGCAAGGAGGGCCTTCACGCTCTGGACCAGTGCGGCAGCCTCGTGTACGTTATCCACGGCGTCCAAATAGTCGTCCATATAGAATTTGGAACGAACGGCTGCTGCGGCGGCGGGGTGCTCGGTTTCGTAGTGCCCGGCCACTCTGTCTCGCACGTACTGGGCACTGCTGGGGGAACATGTCGCCCCGAACATCATAGATGTCAACTGGTACGTCTCTGGGTCCCGTGTGCCAGGCGACCTCCAGAGGTACAGCTGGGAGGGTTGGTCCTCTCTCCTGATGTGGATGCGCAGGAACATCTCTTGTATATCTGCAGCGATGGCCACATTTCCCTCTCGGAAGCGAAGGAGGTTCCCCAGGAGTGAGGACAGCAAGTCAGGGCCGGTCATCAGCTGGTCATTCAGAGACGTCCCTCGGCATCGGCTGGCGGCATCAAAGACGATTCTGATTTTCCCCGGCTTGTTGGGATTTGTCACCGCGAAGTGAGGAAGGTACCACTTTCGCGGGGCAGGTAATGATGCCTCGTGGGTTGAAAGCTTCCTGGCGTAGCCTTTGGCGACAAGTTGTGACATCTTGTCGGCGTACGCGGCCGCCAGGGTGGGGTCCGCCGCCAGCTTCTTGTCGAGAGATTGTAGCCGCTTCAGTGCGCACTGCCGGTTGTCGGGTAGTACGGTTGTCGGGTCTTTCCACAGGAGTCCGGTTTCCCACCTCCCGGTAGCGAGGGGGCGGGTGGTCTCTCCCATCATCGCTAGTGCTCTTGCGTCTTGTGCATTGACCCGAGCTGCTGATGTAACGCCGAGGGAGTCGATGGCGAAGTTTGTCCTCACCAACTCCCTCAAGCGGGCGTCCGCGGCGGTCTCTGCTTGCAGGGCCAGAGTAGTGGCTGGGTCGTCAGCGCCAGGGTTTGTTCCCCCGTGAGCGATCCACCCTAAAGCGGTCCGCGACACTATTCGCGTAGTGTTGTCCTCACGGACCTCTCTTGATACAATCAGGTGGGCGTTGTCTTGCCCGATCAAGAGCTTCGGGGTGATGCGTCGTCCTGGCACTTGCTGCTCCGGCAGGTTCAGCTCGGCTATGGTGCTCGCGGTGATGGAGAAGGTCGTGTTCAACCCTGCGCCTCTGATGGTCAGCTTCACACGTCGAGAGCGGGCGTCGGAGGTGCACATGCCCTTCGCTCCGTGAAGCCGTACGGCACGGACCGGACCGCTTGCACCGGTCAACATCGCGATCTCGGCGTCTACAAGGGTCACGGTAGAGCCTTCATCTAACAGCGCGAACACTGACACTTCACTCCCTGCGGGCCCGCGAAGCACAACCGGCACAATTTTCAGCAGTACGCTATCGTCTGTATTTCGGCGTCATAAGTTTACTTCACCCACAACCGGCTCCGTTTTTCGCACTTCATGGAGCAACCGATGGTGGGGATGCCGGCACTCCCCCACCCCGCACCACACTTTCACTTTACACTCCCTCGAGTGGTGTCGACCGAGGCACTTTCGGCACAGGTTGCTTGCGCGCACGGTCTCCCAGCGGAGGGCGACAGATTTCCCGGCGAATACCGCACAATCCCGAATGGCGTGGAACTTATTGCACTGCGCACAATTGTCACTTCGCACTGTCGCCCTTTTCCCGGCTGAAGACCGGTGGGCAGAGTCGGTCGCGGCACGCTTCCTGGGTCCGGGCGTAGCCGCGCTCGTCGGGGGCGCGGCCGCCGCGTTCACTAACACTTGTTCGCGGCGCCCTCGATTCGGTCGAACCGGGTCGAGCATGCCGCTAATCGGGATCACTTTCGCGACGCTTCGCAGGAACATTGAGAGCTGCAGTAGTGTGGCCGGGGTGGATTGGCCTAGCTGGCGCAACTCGAGCAGCCAAGACATCCTCAGGGTGCAGGGCATCTTGGCGGTGACGTCGGCTAGTAGGGCGGGGTTGGTGAGGTAGCCCTCCGTCCTCAAGTCTCGCAGGGAGGCCACCAAGTTCTGGACCGTCCCAGAGAAGTCGGCGATCTCCTCGAGTGAAGCTTCCGCTGACAGGTGCGGCAGCTTCTTCACCTTATTTAGCATAAGGTTGGCGATGGATCCTGAGCCACCGTACCGCGTCTCGAGGGTGGCCAGGATCTCTGGGACCTGTTCGGGGTCCAGCAGGAGGGAGTAGACAGCCTCCCGGGCCCTGCCTTTCAGCGCGCGCTGCAGTCTGATGAGGTTCTCGCTGGGTGTCAGCCTGCAGGTGTTGGTCGACTGGTGGTACTGCGCTATCCAGGCAGGCCACTCGAGGGGGTCCCCGGAGAACGTGGGGAGGTCCTTGGCTGTAGATTGTCGAGCAATGAGGGCAGTCATCCGGACATCCTCCTCGACGGACGGGCGGGGGCTCTCTGGTACGCGTGTCGATCGGATCGCCTCGGCAATCATAGCGCCGATCCGTGCCACGGTAGGGTCCTCGCCCTGCTGGACCCACTCTCTGGTATGCCGGGCAGTCTCGTCAGCGGTAGGCTGCGGCGGGAACAGCGGCGAGTAGCTGGGATGCAGGCGCCCGATGTTGGCGGGCTGGGACCCCGCGTGCAACTGCGAGGTAGACGGCTCTGCATAGGGCTGCGCGTAGAGTGGGCAGGCTCGTGGCTCGGCGTACGGCAGCGGCTCGGCATACGGCAGTGGCTCGGCGTAGCGTCCGGCCGGCGCTGCGGGGCAAGGGAGCACAGCGGGGCCGTACGCTGCAGCGGGGAGGGGGTGCCCCTCAGCCGGGGCTCGCACAGCACGTGCCTCTGCGTCGGTCATCTGTAGTCGCACTGGCTCGGGGAGTGGCTGCACAGCTGCGGGTCCGTCCTGCTTGGCGGGCTGCATGGCCGACAATAGCGCGGCAAGCTGCTTGGCGTGCTGCTCCCTCAAGGCGCGCATCTCCCGTTGTAGCTGCCTCACGGTGTCCTCTGTGGTGGAGGAGTTGTTCTCAGCATCGGAGGACTGCGCAGTGGTGGGTGTGGGCGCGGCGCCGAGTGCAGCGCCGAGCGCAGTGCCGAGCGCAGGTCCGAGCGCAGGTCCGAGCGCAGCGCCGAGCGCAGCGCCGAGGTCCGAGCGCAGGTCCGAGCGCAGGTCCGAGCGCAGGTCCGAGCGCAGGTCCGAGCGCAGGTCCGAGCGCAGGTCCGAGCGCAGGGCCGAGCGCAGCGCCGGGCGCAGGTCCGAGCGCAGGTCCGAGCGCAGGTCCGAGCGCAGCGCCGAGCGCACCGGCGGGAGCAGCGTCGGGCGCAGGGGCGGGCGCAGGAGGGGGTGGGGCAGCGGCAGACGGCCCGGCGGCAAGCCACGTGGCGGCAGGCCACGCGGCGGCAGGCGGCGCGGCGGCGATCGCAGCGGCGGGCGCGGCGGCGAGCACAGCAGCGGGCACAGCGGCGGGCACAGCGGCGGGCACAGCGGTGGACTCGGGCTGAGACTCCGAGCTCGAGGCCCCTCGACGGCTGCGACGTGCAGGCATCTCGGCACGTACAAGGCACGAAGACGTACAGACGTCGCTTGTAGTCGAGAAGGCGTGCAGACGTCACTGAGGCGAGAAGGCGTGCAGACGTCACTGAAGGCGAGAAGGCGTGCAGACGTCACTGAAGGCGAGAAGGCGTGCAGACGTCACTGAAGGCGAGAAGGCGTGCAGACGTCACTGAAGGCGTGAAGGCGAGAAGACGTCACTGAAGGCGTGAAGGCGAGAAGACGTCACTAGTAGTCGTGAAGGCGTGAAGTAGATCCTGGCTCAAGAAGGACCATGTACGGGACAAGATCTGTAAACTCTTGCCGCACGTTTTTAGAAGAAGAAGATCAGGCTGGCCACTTCGACGCTTCAGAGCAGGGTAGGAAGGAAAGGGGAAATGCCTTGAAAAAGGCAAACGATTTCTTGCAAGGAGGTGGTGAGGGCGAAGAGAAAGTCACGGTCGGTTTTCAGGCCGGGTGAAGATGCAGGCGAAGTAGGTAGAAGGCGTGTTGAATCCGTGAGAATACTCTGAATTTTAGAAATGCACTCGTCGTTCAAGTACTTCGGTGCGATACCGTGCGGCGAATCGGGCAGTTTGAACTCGTGAATATTTCGCGAGCTGCCGTAGACTCTGTCAATCTTGGATCGACTTGATCAAAAAATTAGGATGTCAATCACGACCTTCTGCTTGAATTGAGCCTATTGCAATCTTCACCTATTTTTTATTAAAGCAACCAAAATTATTACAAAGTATGTCATGGGGGTCAAAGTAGGACAGGTAATACTTTGCCGTCAGATTACAAAAAAATGCATTGTACAAACATAAAATAAGTAAGTTTACTCGATTACGCGGGCGCTAATGAACAGATCAGAAAAGATCGTTTATTTAGATCAGTCACCGCGGCCGCAGGAATCGCTTACAAAGACAGACAATTTTGGTAGAACAATAATTTTGAAAGGTTTTTGTGGATCAGAGGGGCTCGACCAATGAGAGCCCGCTCTGTTTCGGGACCGTCGCCGGGAGCGACCGTAGGGGTGGCGGGGGTCGGAGAAATGTCCCGTTAGCACCCAGTAGCGTCTCGGGACGAAAACGAGGTTCAGGGGCGTAGGAAAAAGAAAACGATGACGTGCACTGTCATCATCACTTCTTCGAAAACCCCGGAACTACGCTTGTCGAAAGCCAATATGTACTGAAATGGGGCGTTTGCACAAATCCTCTTTTTGTGCAAACATAACAAGATAGGGATGCGTATCTAGTCGCTTCTATCAGGTTAAAATTAAAGTCGGGCGTTGCACAATTAATTATTTGTGCAGACAAACAAACAAGACAGAGACGCGTATCTAGTCGCTTCTCTCTCTCTCTCTCGTTTGTGGTCAGGTCGTCTGTTATGAGCCTGACCAGTACTACATGCCAGCTCGATCGAGAACGTATCGAGTCGTCTCTCGTTCGAAACTGCACGAACTCAGTAGTTGATTTCGTATCTAGTCGTACCACCCACTGAGTTATGTACTAGTTGATGTTATGCAAATGGAGGGTATTACAAACTTTGATAGTCACGTCTGGTATAATTGCGATTCTTTTGCAAATAAATATGGGAATTAACGAAATTATATTCATGCCTCACATTTTTTCATTGTGTTACAATATTGGTAATACAGTTGCGTACTAACAGCTAACCTAAATCCTAATGAGAAAATAAAATACTCTTTTCTTCTATTTGTCCATTTGGATATAAATTACTTATTAATTATTAAAATCTATTTTTTAAACATGTCAAGTATTTACCCACATATAAATCCCATGATATTATGAGAGAAATTTAAAAAAAAAATCGTCATTGCATTTTCACAAGTTACGAGGACTGCCTTGTCTCATAAATTCGGGCCTAAATATATTTGTTTCCATTTATATTCAATAAATTAATGCAAACATATCATATGATATAATGCGTAAATTGACGAAAATAAATTATTGTTGTTAACGGTCAAAATTTATTACATGTTTTGTTCAACATAAATGTCTTGGACACTGAATTATTTTCTAAATCAGGTTTTTTATCAATCGGAATAACGAATTACTTGGTGTCTTGAATAATTATTTATTCCGTCGAAAACTAATTATAAATTCGTTGAAATCAATCAATCTTTTGGTATAGAAACTTATCGGAGTGTATAGTTTATTCGGCGATCTATAGTGCAATTAAAAATGCTAATAGAGCTTCGTTGAATAGATTATCGCAGTCTTTTCAAAGCAACTAGTTCCGTAAAAGATACATAATTGATTAATTGAATAAACTGTATAGTTGCAAACAAAAATAAAAAATATGTTTGATGAAAATGTTTTCACAATTTTTTTTTATATTAAAAAAAGTGAACTAAAATAAGTTACATAGTAATGCATAATAATAAGTCGAAAACGACTCGTTACTTTGAGAAAAAACGTTTTGTTGACACATCCGAAAGAAAGTAAATTAGCATTTATTAGTCCACATGAATAAATAATATTTACTCAGACATTAAAGTATTTTATAAATTGTTACGTCAATATTTATTAGTGAAATTGCTTTCAATACCATTATCACTGATTTATGATGTTATAGCAATGCCAGGTCAAGCGATGTAATATTGATTGACCTTACAAAATTTATCTATGGCTGTTGTGATAAGTAACATTATCGTGATAGGAATATATAACTAACTTATCTTAATAAAAAACTAACTAACGCGTATGTTCTCCACAAGGTTAGAGAGAGATGTTGGAATGTCAGTCCTTTATTCTGGCACGGATGCCTTGCTTCATTATCATCTATTTATAACACTTAGTATACATTTTGCATTAAATGGTATCGCATAACGTTGGGCTAAACGCCAAATTGCAATTTCTTCCAATGAACGCAGTTTCTTGATGGGAATTGATATAATAATCGAGTGTTTTCAGTCCAATGTGAAAGTACTCGTAGTTATGTTTTCAAATAAATTATTGACATTATATAAAGTACGTATTCTAATAGTAATGAAGATGAGTGGAAATGAAGCATTGTGCTGATGAATATAGAAATAATATTTTTTTTTATTTATACCTCGAATGTGATTTTGAGAGATTCCCCGTACGTCAGAGAGCAGCTCATCTCAGAAACGTTATGCTTGAACAGAAACAGATTGTGTGGTTGGGAATTTCAGAGGTTATCCTATCACTGGAGCGAAGAGAGAGCCGATGTTTTGATTTTTGGAGAATATTGAACTTATAGGAAGGTGAGTTGATACAATACACATGTATTGCCCTTTCCTATAGAAGGTATATTACCATCAAGTCTATCTTTACCTTGCGAACCGTAGCCCGAAATAACTTAGCGGAAGTGCACTCGTACCAATATTTATTGCTATCTTGAACGCGCTTCTTTTGTATTGTGTATCTACCCCGACAATTTATTGTGGCCACCCCGAAATACATACATTTTTTTTATAAAATAAAACCAACGCTTTGTTTTAAACCACTTTTTTTTAAATTAACACCAACCGGTTTCGCTTATCTCATAGGTAAATTTTAATAGTAAACAAAGATACATAGAGTGAGCACATATATAAAGTTGGGATATACAAAAGAAAGGAGACTGTAATTGGTTTCTACTAAAACATTTTTTTTGTTAATTATATATATTCACCAAAATTTTAAAGAAATAATTATATGGTCTTAACTGCTTACAAAACAGGCAATTTTATTATTGTGCTAGCAAAATCGCTTTTCTAGCAGCATTTTTGTTTTACGTCAGTTTATATTGACGCGTATTATTTTTATCTTCGATTATTTTAGTTTTGTTTTAAAAGAAATAGATAAATTTAGTACAGAATTTTACTTGTGATTATACATTTATACATAATATAATATATATATATATTTATTTTTTTACTTTTATAACGGTTTGACTGAGTTTTATTTCAACAGTGAAAATTCAATTTTCTTACCAATTTTTGTTGCTTTTGTTTAACCACGGGAAAGGGTAAAAGTAAAAACAAAAACCTTTTTTAAATTTTTTTATATTAATACCGCACAGTCCCAACTGCTCCCAACCGTCTGGAGCCAGTGAGACTATGGCATCCCCAATTGGGGACTGTTGTGAGGCTGAAGGTATTGGGAAGGGGAAGGAGAAGGTGAAGAGGAAGTCGGGGAAAAATACCTGGCTATTCAGATCTGGTCACCAAACACGGCTAAAAACCATTTCAAGCAACGTTTCAATTCTGAATGGTGGTCTTTCACCATGGCGATACTGAGAGTATCTTCTACTCTGGAACGTGCGCAAATATACTATATATTATTTTTAAATGAATTAATTGCGAAACAGCACAAATTAATTAAATAAAATTTACCAGCGCCCGCCGGGATTTGAAACGTAACCTAACCTTACCTAACTCCCAGGAAAATAGCAAGTGTGAGTACACTATTAAAGGAAACATCGTGTTCCTTAAATGTTATGCAAAAACTATGCATGAAACTAAGATTTAGAAGAAAAGCGAGAGTGGCCATAATAAATTATCAGCGGACTGTAAATATAGTGTACGTATATCCTAATAAGCCTAGGTATCTCTACGTAATAGATATTCTGAAAATATGATTTAATGCGAGCATTACTATTCCAGCTCTAACAGATTTAAGCTAGTACTAAAAGTCACAATAATGGCTTAAAATTATAATACCCAAGCGCAGAGTGTATTAACATAAGACGACGGGTGCTTAGCATAACATATTATTAATATAATCACAATGATCATTGCTAAAATCAATTCTAATACTAATATTAATTGAATTAAAGTTCTTCCATCGCGAACAGTTTTTGTAAGTAAGAAGCTTATCAAGAATTACTCGAAGTTAAAATGT
Source organism: Halesus radiatus (assembly GCA_022606495.2). Lineage (NCBI taxonomy): Eukaryota > Metazoa > Arthropoda > Insecta > Trichoptera > Limnephilidae > Halesus > Halesus radiatus. Next base: position 131,574 of record JAHDVE020000625.1, read on the forward strand.
AATTGAAAAAATTCTAAATTCTGATTAACATAATTATTATACTCGTAAATAAAATTAATGCGCCATGATATTGTGTTGCATCACTGAGGAGGAAAACTGATAGAAGTGTGTTGTGGGCGTGTCCGTGTGCCCTAAGTTAGCAAATTGTTTCCTTACTCCCGGTGAAATCCATAAAACATTTTCAAATACAGAAATTCTTCTACTAAACTAACAGATGATCACAGAGCAAGCGATACACATGGATGCTGATGAGGCGTGTAAATAGCCCCGTCAGATAATGGGCTTTATAAACTTTAAAAAGTTATTATTAAAAAGCAATAAATTTCTATCCCAAAAATGCCCGCATACAAATGAAAATTCCCGCTAACCTGATCAGTCAAACTAATATGATCGTCGAATGCATTCAAATCCATAGTTCCAGTAAAAAAACACTCAATTTTCGTACTTGAAAATATGCAGCACGAATCACCATTGTAACCATGTTTTATTTATCGAGAGTATATTGTTCGCGGAAACAGGGGAAATGTTCGATTCACTGGTCGATTCCAAAGACAATTATTTATTTATTCCGACCGTGCAGTTTTGCACAACGGATAATCGTGCTCTTTGTCCAAAAAGGGACACCGTACTACCCTCTTTTATGTATTTAATCAAACTCGAACCAACATTAGAGAGCATTCTAATGCATTGGTGCATATATTTCGGTATTTGAAATATAATAATAATTAATTGATAAACTAAAGTTCTTAAAAACTTAAGACAAGATTTTTGTGCATAGCACAAAGGGTAACAATTATTTTTATAAACAATAATTATTAGCCTGAAACACTCATCCAAATTGAAAAAAACCTTTCCGAGCAAAGATAAATGTCGCCGACAGAACTCGAACCTGCACCCTTCTGATGTCCGGTCAGATGCTCTACCGTTGAGCTACGTCGTATATAATATATAATATCTCGTCTACTTTTTTAATAATAATTATTAAAAAATTGTTATGTATTCATCAATCAACGGTCCACTAATTAAAAGGGTTCGGCTTGTTTACAAAAATCGAATATTTTGTTAGAGTATTTAGTTTGATATATTTATTTGGTATTTTGTTTACCGCAGTCAAAATAACTCGAAACAAACGTGGACGTCAGTGAACAAAACTAGTGCCAAATTGGGTGTCACGCAGTGGAGTGTAGTCCATAAAGGCTGAAAAGATGTGCCTACTCCAAAAAACAAGACAATTTTTTTTTTTTTTAAAAGACTTTAATGACATAATCGTTCTTCATCATTAAATTGATAATTTATTCGGATGGCCACGACAATCAGTGAAATATAATAATAACATGGCATATTTAAAATATTCATACATTTTATTATAGAGCAATGCATAGTCAGTGCAGATGATGAATTTCATTTGCCTGTCTAAGGCCTGCGAGTCGATAAAAGAAAACTGACGTCTCCAATTTGCATAATACTTTTCAACTTCTAAGCCAATGAAATTGATCATCTGTTCAAGAAATAACTTCTGTAACAATTATTATTTTTATAAACAATAATTATTAATCTAAAACACTCATCCAAATTGAAAAACCTTCCGAGCAAAGATAAATGTCGCCGGCAGGACTCGAACCCGCACCCTTCTAATGTCCGGTCAGATGCTCTACCGTTGAGCTACGTCGGCTTATCGCAAACCCGCCAAGTTAATCAATATATACTAGTGTTCCATTCAATAATTACTGTTTTATTATATTTTCACCTGTAAACAACCAACTTTATTAGTATGAGAGAGGCTTGTAACAGCTAAATCCCTCAAATAGATGGCGTCGAGACAAATTATGTCTACATTTTATTGGTGAAAATTGCTTTGACTTGTCAAATATTTATTAATTGATAAACTAAAGTTCTTAAAAACTTAATAATTGTTACCCTTTGCGCTATGCACAAAAATCTTGTCTTAAGTTTTTAAGAACTTTAGTTTATCAATTAATAATAATTTCTGTATTTGAAAATGTTCGGTCAATTAACAAGAACCAAAAAAAATTGAACTTGCTTCGGGTACACAGACATGCCCATATCACAAATTGTATAATTAATATTTACAACAATTCAAAATTATTTTTAATAGGTGACCTGAAGGACATTGAGGATATGGAGAGACAAAGAAGAGTTATATCAAAGCGTTTTCACTTTTGCAGCACAAACGTCAAAAGAATACTGTTCAAAACATTCTGCACATCACTGTATACATCAGAACTGTGGGTAGATTATACTGCTTCCCAGTAGTATAAGATAAAATTCACCTACAATAATACATATCGCCAAATATTTCGTCTACCAAGATACTGCAGCGCTACGGAAATGTTCCTGGAGGGACGAATGGGCTCTTTCAAGGCATTTCTCCGCCACCGCTTGGGAAGCTTATGATGACGAGTACGATAATCCAAGAATACCGCCATTACTACCATGGCTGCCTGGATGGAGTCCCCCTGATGGCCCCCTGGAGACAAGAGATCATCAGATATCCACCATAAACGTTTTTCACTTTGTTAATTAATATTTCTTTCCATCATTTTTTTATTATTTTTTATGTGTTATTATTTTAACCTATAGAACGTATAGTATTGCACTTCCCCCGCATACCTTCTGGAATAAAGCATTGTTATTATTATTTTTATACGGCTATATGGTCCCCAAACATACAAAAAAATATAAGAATAATGTTAATATTATGACAATAAATGTGTAGCTCATCACCATTAACGTGAGTGACACGCCGCCGTTCTCATATGTAGTTTTAATTATTATGGATATACGGAAAGTAATTCCATGCGCCAAAAATATATCTTGTGTACTAAATGGACGTCCACCGTTTATAGGAATGATTTAAATGATAAATTAATTCATTAGTGAGTTAGTGAGAATCGCGAACCGTGTGACAGCGTGCGCCCAGCAATGAATAAATTATTTAAAGAAAATGCTAAATAAAAATGTGTATTTGATGTAACAGTCAAAAGTTACTATTTAGAGTATTTTTAAAGTATGCATTTTGTGTGATTTATTGAAAAAATTCTCTTTTTCTAAATAATACATATTTCAGGTTAAATGAAAAATTATTGTATGCACAAATTTTCCGTAAGTCTGATTTTAGAGAGAATTCCTTAATTCCTCAGTTCCTCAACCTTAAAGTTTATTATTTATTCGTTGGTGGTAAGCGCCTCGTAAAGTTCTTTTTTTCTAACCAAATTACACTTTTGATTGCCTAAACCATGCTGCGTTCGTACGACATGAAATAATGATGATTGTTTTGTATTATAAATGCAAATACTACGAATATCCTCATTACGAAGCGTCTGTTTGGCATTTGATCATCAAAACGTGATGGCTATGGCTGATTATTTGAACATTTGAATGCGGTGATCGGATTGTTTTATGATAAACGTTTTATGAATAGTTAAACTATATATATTTTTTTAAATCGCTTCGTTGGGTATTTTTAGTTGATAGAAAAACGCATAACCTACTTTAGTTGCATAATATTAGGTTTCCTTTTTCATATTGAACTATGTAAGAGGTTTTTTTTAGGTTACTAGGTTAGATAACAAATAATCCATCCTTTAAAATATTGGAAGCAATACAAAATTGGTGTATTTTTATTTGTGTTCACATCCATCGGTGGTTCATCGTTCATCATCAGAATTGATCTTCATTCTACAAAGTTGCAATCCATATCAACTAAGCGTGAGGTCATTGGGTACGGCGTCTTCTTTTTCTACGCATTCCTTTAATGTTCCTCTAAATTAAAAGTAGCATAACCTAGGATTATCCTCGTGACGTTGCCAAGAAATTGAAATAAGTATTTTAAATGTGCCATACTCACGTGCATATAAAACTGAACTATAATCAGGACCTTTACCAATATAATACACGGCAACGCTACAAACTACACATATCAAAAATACACTCGAAAAAATACGGGCTGAAATCATTAGAATAGATTGCCTATACCAGCCATAACAAGTTACCTGAGGAATTGATGTTTTGAAATCTTATTAAAAAAAAATGTTATTTGGAAAACTATTCACTATAGGTACCAACTCTGTTCTGATAGCCGTCCTAAACGTTGTTTTGAATTTCTATTGTATCTGCATGTTTTGAGCCTATACGTTTATTTATGTTATTTTATTGTTGTTTATATACTTTTTGTTTGTTTTTATATTTTCATATACATATTTACCTTGAAAACTCTGTAAAACTTAATATCATGTAGTAATAATTAACAGTCCCATAATGAGTTGAATTGATAACTAATGGGACTGCAACATCATCGTATGTCTTATTTGAAATAATTTTTATGGTGATATAGGAACCAATTTTGAACTAATTACCTAATCGCAAATACCAGTTCCTAACAAAATGATGCTCTTCTTCCACCCAAATCCATTGGGATTAGACCCGATTAGGGCAAGGTGATGATAATCTTATTCCCACTATAAATCTAGATTGGCTAGAATAAATTGCAACCATGCAACAAGCACAACTTAGATTAATATACGAGTAGCTAATAAATTAATAATATAATTGATTTTACAGTATATATGGAATATAAATTCTTGGACTCCTGAACCCCTGCTATTTTTTTATAGAAAAATATCAGGTAACTTGACTTCGACAAGTGCTCTGAATACCTTCAGAACAACTATAGGACAAAAGGCTATCATAATTTTTAGAGAAGCAACCGATCTGTTGGTCGCTTCAGGCGTACGAGTGCCTATGCTAAGATAAACTGGGTCTGTAATGGACTTAGTCCACCGAAATAGAACAAAATTAGAGCCCTCGAAGAAGCTTTGCAAAGTCAATATATCGCCGACCCAACTAGGGTGATAACGTTGGTAAATAAATTGTAAGTTCATGTGTTTTGCTTCACATACAGTTAGGAACAAAACTCAAACAGACAATGTCTCAATTGCCCTTCACCTTTAGAGACAACAACATGAATATTCATTGTGTTGGGCAACCAAGTACTGACTTAACTCATAAAAAACAAATGCACGAGGTAGTAAAAGTTTATTGGTTTTATAATTAAATCCGTCTCAACGAGAGGCTCGTTCTATGCTCAGGTCGCTTTTCCAATGGCGAGTACTTTATTCCAATTGGCTGGTTACGAAATAGTCGAGAAACTTTTATCTGCAAGTGATCTAATAATATTCTCTCTGTGCCCGGAGTATGTTAATTCTGGTTTTGATACAGTTCTAGTGTCAATAGCGTCTACGTAACCAGTACCTAAACATACGCCGGTCTCTAGTCTCTGGTCGCTGGTCACAGGTCTCTGGTCGCTAGTCACCGGTCACTTGGCTATTAGTATTCACGAACGTCAGCTCGGCGCTCCGTAAGTCGCTCAGTCCGCTGCTTATCAATTTTACGGCGCTTCAGTTGGTATCGACTTTTGCAATGAATGCCTTTTATGGCCATAACTGAAATATGTAAATATTGTTTTTAACAAACATGTTTGTAAGGGGTATTTTTTTTCACGAACACCACAAAAGGACTATTACAATGAACGTTTTGATGCATAAGGAAACGTGAGAGAGGAATGAAAACGGAAAGAGAATAGTTTTGTTAGTATCTGGCTATTTAGTTTTGCTTACTGAACATACTAAAGATGTTATTTTATGCAATATTTCTAGATTTATAATTATAAAAATTGGTATAGCTTGGCAACAAAATGTGGAGATTTAATAAAGCATAACAATTTTTTTTCACATTCCAGTTTTGACAGTTCGATTTCTAAACAATCCATTTAATAAACGTTTTTTTTTAATTTTGTAATTTTGATCTGTGAATTAGATTGTGTTTTATTTTGATTTAGCATCTATTAATGAATATATTTACACATACATTTCAGAAAAACAAAAACACAAAATCGCCTTTCCATGAAATTATCTTCCTTTCAAAGCATTAAATAACAAAAAAGTTTAAACATAAAATTGTTTTAGAATGTGGTGTAGAATTATATTCTTTCAGAAAGTACCACTAATTTCTAAAGACCGTTTGGATAAAGTCAAAAATATGCTTTTGGACTATTGTGATTTTTAAACTTACTTAGATTTTCCCATGAGTCATCTTGGTGTTGTCATTTAAAATGTTTTAAATGATCACAGGACCCTTAATTTTTTTCCACTTTTAAATTTCAGTCTTTAAACCTATTTGCGTCAACATGTTCATTTATATCTGAGCAGATAGGTACCTATTTATATATCTTCTTTTTATAAATAAGTTGATAAGGTTGATCATAGGATTCAACTAAAAAAGCTGGATCATCTGAGCATCGTAGTCAACAATCTAAAACTTTTCTCTAGTTATCTTACGCGTAGGTTCTATTCGGTTTTTATTGGAAGAGATACAAGTAATCTTAGGCTGATAACACGTGGTGTACAACAGGGCTCAATTCTCGGGTCATTATTATTTTGTTTTACATTAATGATATATAGCAAAATGGGTACACTTCAACTTTATGTGGATGACATAGTAATATTCTATCATAATACTAATATACGAGTATACGACATGGAAAGAGAAATGGAAAGGGATTTGACTCTTTTGGATGATTAGCTGAGATATAATAAACTTAGTCTTAACATTAAAAAGGCATATTACATGTTATTCGGAAATAAGAGGGGCAAAGCCTTGACATCTCTCCAGGACCAAACAAACTTGAAAAATCGGGTGTTGGGAAAGTATTTGGGCTTTCTAATTGACTCACGGCTCACGTGTAAATGTCATATTGACCATGCAAAATCAAGGATTTTTCTAGTGACCGGTGTAATATACAGCTTACATGGATTACTTCCCACCTCTATACAGCGATCATTGTAATATGCTCTGATTCATTCCTACTTGGTCTATCTTTCGAGTATCTGGGGTTTCGCTACCAAAAAATCTGAGACAGTACAGATAATTCAAAATAGAGCCCGGCCTAACATGTTTGGCGTGTTTGGGAGACACCCATTAAAGACATTTACCGGCACGCACTAGTACCATTTAAGATTATTCCAAGTCATGAGAATATGATTCAATGCCATACTCAGATAAATATAAAACTTTGCTATAATCACGACGTTCATCAACATAATACGAGTATATGACAAAACCACAAATCACACACATCAAAAATACACTCGACAAAATACAGACTGAAATCATTGGAATACATTGCTTACACCAGCTATAGCAAGTTACCTGAGGAATTGAGACAAATGCGTGCTTCGGACAAATCTCGAAATGATAATTATGAAATTAATTTTTTTAAATGCTATTTGGAAAACCATTTATCAGATCATTTCATTTCCGGCAACCATTTTATGTTATTTTTCTATAGTTTATTTATATATTTATTTTAGTACCGTGAATGTTGTGACTTTCTACTTTTATTATAATAAGATGCTTTACTTACTTACTGTTCTTATAATTATGCTTTTTTACTTGGTAATTATTACTAAACTCACATACATGTAAAACATACGAGTATATATTTGCTTTGAAAACCATGTAATATCATATACTAATAATTAACAGGCCCAAAATGAGTTGAATTGATAACTCATGGGAATGCGACATTGTTAAAATAATTAAAAAATATGTATCGTCATGGGAATGCAAAATTATTATTAATATTCAATTTTTAATTATTAATTATTTTTATTGAGATTTAAAAACCTCATTTTAATATTTAATCATTGTAGAAAATAATATTAACATAACCCAAATGAAATATGAAAACGGAAAAAAATGACAAAAAATAAAAAGATTTCAGTAGCATCTGGGACTCGAACCCAGGTCCTCTGCCTATCCGGGGCAACCGCTTAACCAAGTTAACTTTGGTTAAGCTGTTATTTAACTTTGTTTATTTTAAACTTATTTTCTGTCATTGTTTTCCGTTTTCATATTTCATTTGGGTTATATTAATATTATTTTCTACAATTTATTATTAATAGGCTACGTCAGAAATTCCAATTAACAATTTTTATATCAAGTCTAATGAAAGTTTCGTTGGACCACAGGACACATTAAAAAACTCTACGAAATAAATAATGTACGTATAAAAATGAGGTTTTGGCTAGTAGAGACTTGAGGAGAAATTGTTACCTTTCCTGATACACATTTTTTTCTCTAACTAATATAATTTATATTGCGGTTTGAAGAGTTTGTTACGTTTATTCAAAAATTTGATATCCATAGGTCGTAACTATATGTGGTCTCTCACCAGCGTGATTCTGAGAAAATTCTCCATCAACCGCAAAAATACACAACAAAATTATTTTCTATTATTTTTTTTTAATTTTGTCGAGTTTTGGACAAGACCTCATCAGTGTCGGCAATTAGACATATAGTAATGTAGCATTGTTAATAAAGTCGTCAATTAGTACTACATTGTAAAGTTAAAGATTTTTTTATATTATTTTTTATTACATCATCACCATCAGCTGACCCGTCGGTCGCGTCAAACATAATTGACCCGCAATGTAAAACATAAAAACTTATTGACGAAGAAAAGTTTGAAAGCGAAACAGCTTTTAAAAAATAAGAGAAATCATCTTGATTGACATGCTACGAAAAATATTAAATTATATTAACCGTATAAACTCTCCGCTACGTGTACAATGTACGTGTGCATGGATTAATAGATTCATGGATTAAACGGTGTAAATTTCTAGGAATGCGGTCTGCATCGTTGGATCGTCAGCTTACTAGGGATCACAAAATCAGGACTGTGTTGGATTACTTGTTACCTGAAACTCAATATCCGGATTAAATTCGATTTTTTTTATTATTCATTCTTTTGAACGCTTTCGCCAATATGACATCTGATGAGAAATACAGATTCCATGTCGTTGATAAAAACACAGTAAAAAAAAACTTTGGATTAACAGGCAATCTCGTTATTTTCGTAATTATTATTTTTTTAAACAATTTCCGTCACGGCCTATGTTATCTTTAGGGATGCTGTGTAGAGGGTCTTTTTAACGAAATGAAGGAGAGGAAGTTCTGGGAAGGAAAAGGTATGAGGGGTGGGTAGGAATCTTTAAGTCAGTGTGTCCAGGAGTGACGGACGTATTAATCTATCCCTCCCACTGCGGCAGAGGTCAAGGAGTCTCCCTCAATCGGCCTCTCTCGTTCCGGCCGGCCGCGCATCTGGTGGGCAGACGCATCCGCCATTAAGACCTAGATAAACCACACCCCATGAAGCCGGGCACCCCTGCTAAGTCACCAAACGTAGTTAACCACTTAGGGTGACCAATGGTTGAGGTGTTCGTTATCCAATGAATGATTCCCGGGGCGGCGGTACCCATACCCGTCTGCGTTATCTTAAATAGGTACTAAATATATCATTAAATCTATAAAAAAAAATTAAGTTTTTGTGTTTTAAATCTAACCTTTTAAAAAAACTAAATTACCACAAGTATATGTTATATAATTCAAATCAATAATTATACAATGATAATACACAATGTGTACATAATACAATGCCTACACCGAAAGTGAATGGTATTGTTTTATTCCTTCTATTTCTGGTGTAATGTTTTTTGTTCTCATTATTTTTTTAAAAGTCCAGACGGCTTTGACATAATAATATCTTTTTTTTAAAAAACTACAACATTTTAAATATGATAAAAAATAAGTAAAACGCAAAAAAAAATAATAATTTGTAAAATTATAGTTAACGACAATTTATATACGAGGTAAAAATTCCTTGTTCACACGGCATTTGAAGTTTGTCTAGTTATAATTTTTTTATCAAATACATCCATATCGTTATAATATTTGTTACCAAGAATGTGTAAACGTTGTATTGGTGAATGTAAACCATAGTTGGAATAAGATTTACATCTGTAAAATGTTAGTGTTTGTCTAGTTGTTCGTTTAGATACATTTAAATTTATAAAATGCAGGAGTTCAGAACAATCACGTTTAGAGTTTATTAATTTTAATAGTATGTAACTATAATATTTCTTTCTACCTTTAAAAGACAAAGTTCTTTATGTTATGCATTATGCAAACAATTGGTTTTTGGGTTAGCAACCTAATATTCAGATTTTTTTCATCCACGTATAAATATTAAACATTGTATGCCTGTTGGACATATCCATTTCATAGAAAATTTCATTGCAAATAACATTTTTTTTTAATTTCCGGACAATTCGGATTTAAATTTCAAGAAACCGAAATCTGATTCCACTGTGAATAATTCGATTATCCGTATTTTTTCGAAATCCGGACTATCCGGATGCAATCTCTACAGCTATCGCGGCGGCTCCACGAAGGGCGCTCAAATAGAATTAGTGTCGTGCTTCGTGGTATCTAGCTCAAACGGTGGTGTTACTGTTTTATCCCGTTTATTGAATCAGAATGACAAGATATAAAAGCAAATATCACCCGTGTGATGTAAACATGATCGGCGGGAATATGATTCTTGGAAACTGTAGCCTGAACAGATTGCCCTTTGATACTGCTTTACGATGAAATTTAATCGTTTTGGTTTACGCCTGTGCAACTACGGTAGGCAAAATGTAGTAATATTCGGTTACCGTTATTTAGTTATTGTTTATCATTTTATTTGGTGGCGTACACAGGATTCTCGGAAAATTGCTTTCCGGAACCATAGTTAAATTTGGAATAAAAGGCCTTTCATCGTGATCGATTAAACGTATATTTGTGAAATAATATGTTTATAAAAGAAGCTCCATTAGCTTCGTCCAGATTGGGTCGCACAGCTCACGTGAGCTGCTCCCATATATCAAATAATTCAATGAATTCTTTAACAATTGGGAAATGTAATACACTATTATAGTCATATTTATGTATTTGCAGTTGGAAGCGGCGCCATGTGTTGGGCGATATGGTCATTGATGCGATTGTACCTAATCGTTTTGTTGAAAAATATTATGAATAACAGTAATATATCAACTAATCCTTAAAAATCCACACATAGTCGTAGTTCTGACTCAATCTCGTATTTACAAAGACATTTTTTTCTCAGAAGAAAAAAAAAACTACCTATTTTCCGTATTTAAAATTATTAAAATTATTTCCATATTTAATGTATTTTCTTTCATCTCCTGAGAAAACATGATTTTGTAGATACGAGGTTGAGTCAGAACAGATACGATATATTAATTGAAAACTTATTTAATTAAATAAAAAGTTCTCGAGATTCAATTTTCTTCAATTACCTTAGCATGTTGAGAGTCACGTATAAAACATGAAAATCATACGAGTAATCTACCTTTAGCTGGTGATCTTTGAGATCCGGTCTTTCAGGCATTTTACTTCTTCAATACTTTCACTCAAATGTTTGACCTATTCACAATAAAACCATAAATTCTGCGCATCAGCACTTACAATAGAATCTACCACTCTCCAATATAAAACATACTGAAGGGTTAGGAATGGTTAGGTGTTGGTTGGTATAATTACATATTACTGTTGGCAAATTCAATCAAATTTCAAACGATAGATACTTGAAATTGCTTTCGTAATGTATTTTTTGTATAGAATCGTATTGTTTTAATAAAGAGGATTTAAATACATTTTCAAGAGCATTGAGCAATGGAATTATGGGTTCATGTTAAAGTTATGTGTCTACTCATAGTCCTTTGTGACATTTTTAACCAGTGTGTTAACCCTCTGTCTGTTGTGTGCATTGTAAATAAATAGTATGAAATCAGTTATGAAACGATGTTTTAAATATCTTTTAGAAGGTTATTTTCGTTTGAATAATATTTAAATTTAGTTTGCCACCTTTCCCAATCATTCTAATATTAAAAAATGTAGCTTAAATTTTGGGGGCTTGTGTCTTTTCAGTATTTTATTGCATCGGGCGAGTCGACTTTTAAATATTGTGATACATTTTTTGTGAGGCTCTGAAGTTAGTTGATATCAGCGGATTGCACTCCATAAAGGCAGAAAACCTGTACCTACCGTAAGAAAAACGACCCATACAAATAAATTTTAAAAGTACGACAAGTTTCTAATTAAAATGTGTTTTTCCGTGAAGTTGGCAGGGAACTTGTTCGCTCATTTATTACACACGGCGCATCTTTGTTCAAAAAGCAATGCACCAAATGCCTGGAGTAATGCCTCCAAATGTTAATACATTTATTACAATATTGAATTCCGACTAGACTGTAGGTCGTTTATTAAGTTAACACATTAATATATACTTCATTCAAACTTAAAGTATTATTTATTATTATTTATTTTTTATTATTTACAAACTTATTGTATTACTGTTTTCAATTAATAGTTTTTGCGTAAAACTAAATCTTTGCGATATATGCGAGCTTAAGACGGCCCTGCCAATGATGACATTTTGCTTTTAAATGAAGAAGCATATTCATCAATCATCGCAACGTCATTTGGTTTAGAGTGGATTTGTAAAATATTTAAACTGTGTAAAAATACTAAAATCTTTTTATCGAAATATGTCTTCCAGGGACATCCACGATTACTTCTTCCGTCCAGTTGTGGGTCACCTGATACTCCTTTCTCCTCCATACAGTCTATAAGTCAAACATAATATTTACGATATGCTTTGAATTTCTTCAGATCATTATTGATTTAAGGCGATGCAATGAGAAGTAATGCAAAATCATGTGATTTCGGTTAGAGAATTTGATGGCCTGGAAATAAATTAGATGATTAAATTAAATACTGCAAATAGAACACACCTTGTCCTTTCGTTTAACAAGGTATTTTTTGGTATGTTTTTTTTATAAGCCTAGAAAAAAATAAAGTATCAGACATTAAAAAAAAAATTAAAGCGCAAACTCTCCTACTTACGAAACCCTTTTTCGATGTTGACGTATTGTTCATTATGGTAAATTAAGTTTTTTAGAATATGACGAACAGAATAGAATAAAACACGCAAGTTGGTGATGATTTTTTGTGTAAATCGAAACATGCGGCCGATGTTAAGCGGGACTTTAATCATTTTCGCCACCTGCATAAGGAGCGCGTGATTTCGTTGGGATTTTAGCCGGTGAATCGCCTTAACACACAAATCCCTCACGTGTCTAATTTCTACCGCATTTTTACTTTGTGGGTAATTGTAATTATTTACCTATATCTCATGTAATATGGCAGATAGCAGTTCGCAATCTCTACCCAGTCCTACTGATTAGAATTTTAAATAAATCAAATTTCTCTCTCTACTTTCGTCCGTCCTCCTATAATGCTTGCTAGACATTAGAGTTGATATCAGAAATGCGAGTACATTAAATAAATATTCGACTACGTTGGATATACGAAATAAAGTACCTAATCATTTAATAGCAAGTGAAAATCGTGATCTCAATTACACCGTACGATTAAACTGCTCTGAAAATTTATTTCCCAACGAGTTGAATAAATTCTTCCACCTTCAACTTCAACTTGACACCGTGGCAATTAAAATCGCACCACGGCCGTTTTTGGTCTAGTGCACTTGGAAGCTTCGGATTAAAAACGACCCACTGAAGTTGCAAAATATCGCTAATAAGAAAATGTTTTTTGCGACTTGATCGATTTTTTAGATCCAGCATTATAATTTACTGTTCGGTTTCACGTATAGCACAATCACTGAATTTGAAATCCCTTGAAATTACCTGTATCGATTTGTAATAAAACTAATGTCGCTAATATATAATACCATTCGACTCTTAGGCCTCTGACACGATATTAAGATTGTTTATCCACTCGAAAAAGAATTTCAATTTTTGATCAATTTCCCCAGAAGTAAGGAAACATTGAGCTTACTCGAGGCACACGCACTCACCCAAAACACTCTTCTATCGGTTTTTTTTTTCAACAACCTGAACGGTTTAAAATAAGGATTAGTTTTTGCGTTTGTAGATACTTTAACGGCACGCTTAAGATGCAAAAGCGTTGAGCCGTGAAGACGCGGCGCGACGGGATACCAATTAAATTAATGCTGTGCAAAGATCCAATAACTTTCCTCTTCGTCTCTATTTTTTCCTTAATTTCTTCTTTCCTTCCCATTTCCTTCTTTTATAACATTTTCCAGTTGGTATGAATTTCCCTGCCTTTTTTTTTTTATCTCCATTTAATAAAAACGTTTTTTTCGTAACTAATTGCGAAGGTAGCGTTTTATTCTTACATCAAAGATAAAAATAAAATACTGGCTTCGTTTCAAAATTGAGCTTAAAATCAACTTATATTTAAAAGCTCCATAGCTCGTGATGGAAGTGATACTTCGTACCTATGTTTGAAAGCTACATAGCTCGTGACAGAAATGACACTTCGTACTTATATTTAAAGCGCTATAGCTCATAATGAAAATGACATTTCGTACCTATATTTAAAAACTTCATGGCTCATGATGGAAATTATATTTCAAACCATTATTTAAAAGTTCCATGATGAAAACGACAGTTACCATTTTTCTACTCCCGTATACTGCCGTGGTAAGTAAAAACACAGTATCTTCCTTGGGAGTCCCAGTGTTTTTACTTACGACGGCAGTATAGGGAACATATGATTACTCCTTCAGGGTGCACGTCAGGACTTTAATTTTTTTTAAATACTCTTATCTCTCAAGTATCCCTACACAGCTTTCGCACGGAAGGAGGGTAGTCACAAACACACATAAAATTATTATTTTTATAAACAATAATTATTAATCTAAAACACTCATCCAAATTGAAAAAACCTTCCGAGCAAAGATAAATGTCGCCGGCAGGACTCGAACCCGCACCCTTCTAATGTCCGGTCAGATGCTCTACCGTTGAGCTACGTCGGCTTATCGCAAACCCGCCAAGTTAATCAATATATACCAGTGTTCCATTCAATAATTACTGTTTTTTATTATATTTTCACCTGTAAACAACCAACTTTATTAATAAGCCGACGTAGCTCAACGGTAGAGCATCTAACCGGACATTAGAAGGGTGCGGGTTCGAGTCCTGCTGGCGACATTTATCTTTGCTCGGAAGGTTTTTTCAATTTGGATGAGTGTTTTAGATTAATAATTATTGTTTATAAAAATAATAATTGTTACCCTTTGCACTATGCACAAAAATCTTGTCTTAAGTTTTAAAGAACTTTAGTTTATCAATTAACACATAAAATTATTTAGTACAGGTACTTACGGCGACGACATAAAAAAGCCTCGTTCTATATGGCAGAATCTGCACTGGGGATAGTCTCCTTCCCATGAATTTATAGCTTGGACCTAGTGGCACTATCACAATCACATAAAACCTCTGGAAATTGTAAAAAAATCAATTATCAAGATTATGTACCAGAAAGTCAAAACCTATCCCTCCAAACAATTGTTCCTGGAAAGTGATATTTTGGACCTAAGACAGACCTATAGCAATCAACGTGTAAAATTTATTTACATGCGTCCAAAAAACTTGGTAAAAAACACTGAAATAGATATATTTTTCTTATAAATCTTAACAGTCGTCTATAATACGCCTTCCGCATAATGTTTGGCCTCCCCAGATACTGCAGCGCTTCCAGTGTGTTCACGGAGGGGCGAGTTTCCGGTTTTGCAGCTCTTATAAGATCCAGGGTGGCTGGAATGAGGGAAAGAATAAACAGCTCCAGGAATATCCTCATCATGGAAGCCCGCCTCAGTCCAGCCTCCAGCATCGACGCATACTGGAGAAAGATATTGGCCTATATTATTTATTATTTATGATTGAAAGATATTATTTGTATTTTTAATTTTTTGTTTTATTTGTGATGTATGTTCACCTACTATCGTATTATTATTTTATTTCTTAAACTTTTGTATATATATGTGTGTTTTTATAACTATTGCATGTATATTTTGTATGGAGTGTGTGGAACTGCACTAACCTCCCCACATACCGGAATGAACCCTTATTATTTTTATTATTATAGTATTTTCCCTTAGACAGAATTCTAGCTTGTTCTCTTTGTTTAAATTTTAATATTATAATATTTTCTTGAATTTATAGACTGTTTCAAAATGTATTCATGTAGCAAAAATTTTCAATAAAAAAAAAATAAAATAAAATAAAAAACTGCTACCGGAATTCGTAATACGTAATTATCAAGCATTGAATGCCACTTTAGACCGGCTCGTAATAATTGATTGTATTTGCCCATATTATATGATAGTATTACGAGATACGTTAGTCCATTTTACATGTGATGCTATTATTATTGAGCGAGCGATGGGTCGGCGGCAGTGAAAGTGGAATTTGGAATAGCGCTTCAAACCACAAAGCGCGGAGTACATATAGCATTACTATCTACGTATAAAGATTTATACTATACACATACATTCAATACAACATGAAACATATAGCCAAGTGTGGCATAATGCATACGTCCCACTAGTACCAAGTATGAAACTATCTAGGTAATTGTTTTTCAATTATTTGTTCTCCATTAACCGTTGGAAAAAAAAAACAAATAGCAGATAGCCCAGACCTCCACCCCATATTGTGCAAAATAAATATACAAAATTTCCCTTTTAAATCAACGTAGTTACTGAACTTCTAAGAAAAACCGACCAATATGAAAGAAAATGAAAATGTGTTTAAATTTAAGAAAGAAGAGACGTATTATTTTGTAATTTTGTAATATTATAATTTTGTAACAAAACTGTCAGTAAATAACTCACGCAATATTTTAAACCATGCGACTTAAATAAAATATCTTGGAGGAATTGTAGACCAACATATGAAATGGAACAGACACATATTTGAACTTGTTAAGTGCATTAAGGAAATATATGTATGTATGTATTAGATTAAGAAATAAAATTTGATAATTTAAAAAAAGTTTATTACTCTTTAGAACATTGAGTATGGAATTATTGGATGGGAAGGTACATATGAAAAAATTGTAAGACCTATAAAGGTGGTTCAAACACTTGTTATAAAAGTAATACTGATAAAACCACCTACATACCCATTAGCAATATCGTACAGGACAAAATATTTTAATAATCTTCCAGGAGAAGTTAAAAAAAAATACAGATTCAATATTATTATTATATTATTAAAATCAATATTATATTATTAAAAAACAAATTAAAATCATTATTTAAAAACTAAATTCCTTTACTTCAAAACACATCAATATCTAATCATTCTACCACCATAATACTATTTGATGTATGTATATTATTGCAACAATTTACTATATTTAAACAATCAAATAAATATATTATTATATATAGTATTAAAAAATTAAAAAAATAATATTTCTGAAGGGATAAAACATGTTAATAGACAAATTTATAATTGAAAGTATAAGCCATATTCCTATTTATAACGATTTATTAAGCCGTATTTGAATAAATTTCTCATTTATCACAGTAAGCGGAAGAAGTTGCTTGTGTTGTGATGACGGACTGTGCCAGCCGAGGAATTGTACTCACGACGGTGAGTTCAATTCAGTTTATTTAATTTACTTTATTGTTTAACGATTGGTGATCATCAGTATGATGATAGTGTCCCAAAAAAAAAGCCTAAATAAAACCACCGAAAAGTATAGCCCCTTGCAGCCATTCCCGCAATTTACCTTGTAACATTTACTCGTGACAATAACATACAAATTATTTAAAATCAACAACCTATGTCTATGTATTCCATTCTCTATTTTCAACATCATCTTTTTCTCCTCGTTCTCTCCCCCATGAAACTGGCTATCATCAGAGCAAATCTTCACTATGCAGGTTGCGGCCCGGAACAACTCTACGGAACTGAACTCGTTCCAGTCACGTAATCCGTAGTGGGCCTAATTGGCCCGGTTATCTGTAGGTATGCCAATTTACGAAGAAAAAAACTTACGAATACAACCACTACGGCATACGGCGTACAACACAAAGTCAAGTGTAGTATAATGTATTATGCCTACACCAGGCTATTGCCAAGTGTGAAGCTATAAGCGTTTATCAATAATATTATTCTTCCTGCATACCGGGCGGACGTGGAATAATCGAGTCAACAGGCTATAAAGCCGTGCGTAATCAACGAGCAAAAGTGGTTGGAAAGTAATTCTTAACAAATTTCATGTTAAACCAATGTTTATATTATTACCCTGTCCGTGGGTACGGCGATAGGCATAGAAACTATCAAGCGGACACAGCAGGCGCTTGTAATATATTTACTTAAAATTTGTCGCAATTAAGTGCTAATATCAACCCTGATGTGTGGCAGTAAGCCATGGAACTGGCAGAGGAAGGATGAAAATATACTGAATGCCTTAGAAATGAGGTCTCTGAGGCGAATGTATGTTAAAACCATGCATGATCATGTAAAAATTATTGAAGGCAAGGCTGACGTAAACATAATGAGTAAGATTAAAAAAGGGACGTTTAGATGGTTTGGGCATGTAGAGTGAATGAACGAAGAACAGAGTGTAAAGAGAATATCTGATTCGAATGTGAATTAAAGAAAAAGCTGGGGACAACACAGTAAGAGATGGTACTATCAAGTGAATCAAATACTTGAGTCAGGCCATGTCAGAAGTCAGAATATCAGAAGAGACTTTATGAATGTGAATGAAGCAAGAAGTGTGTGCCAAGACCGAGTTGTTTAGCATTCAATCCTCTCTGCCTACCCCTACGAGGAAAAGTCGTGATGTTTAGTTAGTTACTTACTTAATACTTTATATTATAGTAATAATTAATAAAAAAAACATTAATTGTTAATTATCGCCCATAATTATTTTGGAAGCTTATGTGTAAATTTGAGAGGCGCAGCACAAATAGTTGCATTACATTTTGCGATAAAATTGTTTCTTACCGAAAAATTGGATAATATGGAAAAATAAAATGTTTTTCTTCGTGTTTTTAATTTTAAATATAAATCGATATTAAACTCGAAGTGGAAATGCGATTTTGTGCAGAAAAAAATGCAATATTGCAGTCCTTGTAAGGAAGGTGGTGAAACCCATAAGTTCCATACAATATACAGGTTTGCTAGAGCAAAGTATGCATTCAGTATTGCCCTTATATTTTCCCTTACAAAAATTCTACCTAACTATGCTAACTATAACTATGAACTAACTAACTATAATATTTTTAATCATTTTGTTTTTTTCATTAGGTCCTTGTACAAAACTGCCTTTGTTTGGCTTGTCAATGATTTAACACCATTCTCCATTTTCAAAATCACAACCTCCAAGAGAAACTTAACTACCTCGATTAAATCAAATTACAACGAGAATATTTGAAGATTATGACAAACGTCGCAACGCATCCAGTATCCAAATATTATCGTTCCAAATTATTTCGAACCAGTTTGACGCTTGCTCGCAATACTATCGGTGTGAACAAATCCATTCAAAAGTACACTCTTTAAAATGATTTTGCCTGTAGGATCGTGATTTTGATAGAATGTATTCAATTTAGGCAAAACTATTGGGAACCTACTACGACAAATAATTCGAACCGTTAATAACCTAATATCTCCGAAAGCTTTCAATCCCTTTATATAAATAACGATAAAAAGCTCCAACATTTAGTAACTATAGGTTGCGCAAACAGAGTTGACCCAAACAACACACTCCTAGGATTGTATGTATTAGTGCATATGTAAAGAAATCCCGACAAACATTGTGTTGTCTTGCTTACGCCTACTTCTTGTTTTTAGCGATGCGAGTCGAATAATGCTGTATGCAAATAAAGCATATGTGTGATTACTGTGTTCGGAGCATATCTGGCTGCGGTGCATATACCTGTCACTCGTTACTAGTGTAAATACCATCGAAAATGATTCAACATTTATTTTGAATCAATATTAATCATGCCAATTTAAAATACAAACCCAAATGACAGTCTACTGTATTTTAGCTTGTCAACACTCAACTTTTTGTCAACTGTAGAACACTGACAGCTGGGACTGTAGACAATTGTATCTAGGAGATCTACGGCGTCGCCGAACAAACCACTGATTAAATTATTAGATTAAACAAAAATACTGACTAGATAAACGTATTATCTTTAATGATAGTATTGATCTGTTTCAAGAAGTGTGCCCGTAAGCGACGTTTAGCTGTCCCAACTTTCCTCTATCCTTTTCACAAGTGGCGGTTTTCTCTAAAGTGCGTTTGTGCAGAGAACTCTCATGACAAAAATTATGTAATTAAGCAAACTTGTATTATAATCTCACAACTTTTTATTATATTTATCTATTCAAATTTCGTGCGAAAAATCCACCCGTCCGTATTAATACTGCTCGAGAGCGAGTCCGAAATGAATCACATACGTGCGTTTTGAATTCAGCGTCTGTGAGACTTTCTGTTCTAAGAAATAATTGATATAATCCCATACTCGAGACGCTTCAGTGGCAAACCGTGGGAGGATGCAAATCTTTAGGAATCTGTTAGCTGGCAGGGTGCGCAGCAACTATTGTATATTTTAAAACCAAATTTGTACGGAATAGTATTTTTCAAAAATCTACAATTTTTTTTCTATGATCATCGTGTTTTAGGTTGTTATTAAAATAAGTTATTTACTGAAGATGTTACCTTTTTATATTTAAAATCTGGCGTAAATTGTGATATTCGAATTAAAAACATCTTTTATAACCTAGAACGTTACATTCATTGGCCACAGACGCTTTAGTGAATCGCTAATCTCTGGCGCAGTGATATTATTAAATGACCTTAGTTGTAGTAAAAAATACAAATAGTTATGGAATAGACCAACAAAGGATTTAAAAATGGGGGTTTTTTTCTCCCTCTTTTAATCTCAGACTGAACTCCCAATAAGAAAGGAAACGAACCGCCACTGCTTTCTTTCCATTTCTACCCCTCTTCCCTATATTTTTGCTTCGAAACCAAAGCATTCCGCAATATCCGAGTGCACAGTCCTGCTACCTTCAAGCAATCAATATTGTACTGTTAAAATAAAATAAAATGGGATTCCTAGGCAGTATTATTAAATATTGCTATTTTTAGATCAATGGACTTACTATTTGCATATATATTTATACATTCTATTATGTTCTTATTTAATAGTGAAATTGTACGTTATATTTAATAAGTACAAACAATTATATTTCGTAGTGTTTTTATGGTGTAATTAATAAAACACATCTTTGAGATGAAAAATAATGTTCACTGAGCTCCTTTGTACGACCGGGTGTTTCGTGGCAAAAAAAATATGAAAATTAAATCCATAGATATTTGACTTGTTTTGATAATAAAATCGCGTACTGAAAGATAATGCAGTATATAAAAATGAGAAGGTTTTTTCTTTAATTCCATTTTATGGGCCTTTGTGTTGTGTTGATTGTTTGATGGTGTTTGGTGGGTCATACTAGACGAACTTTACAATTTTTTCGTTTCTCAATAACATTGTTTATATACCTATAGATATTTAAAAAAATATACTTTTTGCAGCTCTGTCAAGGTTGGCTTCAATGAGCCGATACGATAACAAGTCGTAAAACGGATAACGAAAAATCGTAAAAGAAAGTGTGAAATCGTATGATATCATTTCTGTTGCACGGAAACGTTTCCTATATTATACAAATAGGTACCTACACATGTATTTATAGTTCTACGTGCGCTAAGGCAAAGTTATGAAAGGAAAAACTGGCGTCGTGTTTTACTAGTATTTGTGCCGACATTCCTCAATGCGATGAAAACTCTTTTTGTCTCCTAATGATCGACTAGTTTTATATACAACTGATCGTGGAAGATAAATAGTGAGCATTCAATAAGTTTTATCGTATTTTGTTAAGGACTGTTTTCCAGTAAGTCAATAGAACTTATTTAAGTCTTTTTGTATTAATTAGTAAAAAGCAATAACAAAAACCTTATATTTTTACAGATGCCGGATATTGCAACTACAGTTGCTAATGGATAACGAAGGCATAATATGAAGATGAGGAAAAAATTATTAGTATTTTCTCTTACCTGTGAATCATAATTATCACCTTTTTGTAGCAGCTTAAATCCTCGAACGATTGGTTAACTCTGGCAAAAGGAAATTTGCAAATATTTTTCCGTCTCCATTTTTTAGATCAACTCAAATATTTTTAGCGCACAGTGTTATTCCTATAATGAGCTATGGAGTTCCCTGTAGTTCTTTACAGGGGCCACAATTGAGATGGAAAATTAAAAAAAAAAAAAAAATAGTAGCAAACCAGAATGGTCAGCAACTATCCGACTTCTTTCCCCACTTTCTTCATCCCTTTCCCTTCGTCTAGGTATGACAGGTATTTTATTAATCGTGTTAACAAATTAATACCATCATCAGCTATTAAAGGGGGCACTCCGAAATTCACACTTTATAGTCTGCTGACGCAAGAAATACTACGAATGGTTTACCTTACGAATGGGAACCTTATTTGCGCTCTCGTCCTTAAGAATAACATGAATATGTACGAAAAAAAATTATGTTGGATAATCGAAACAATTCAAGTTATTTGAAAATAATCCGTTTATTTCTTGCAGTTTATTTATTTCCCGGAATGTTTAAGAACGCTCGGGAAAAGTTTCATCTTTTTCCTTACTTTTTTTTTGCCTTAGTCGTTACTTCAACAACAAACCGCTGTTTGCGGAAAAGTGGAAACATTTCTGGTCTAGTGCCTTGTTTCATATCATAATAAAGGTACTTACCTGCTGCTCTTTTGTGGCACCTTGATAATTTCCTTCTTTATTAACACGTTCGTGTTTCCATTATACGCAAATAAATAACACATCAAAAGTAGACGAAAAATGAGGACGCTCACAACACAAAGATGGCAAATAAAAAATTAACGTAATCGAAGAAGAAAATATTAGCAAAAAAGTCACAGAAAAAAAAATGTCTTCTTCTGTTTCATGTTACATTTTGAGATTTGTTAATATTATCTTCTTCAATGACTAAATATTGCAATGGGGTTTATAAGCTATTAAAACAAGTTTAAAAACACAGAATGGTCAAAGTGCAAATATTATGTTTTACTTTTAACAATACCCTCAGAAATTAGTGGTGCTTTCCTAAAGTAGATGATTCTACATCATAATCTAAAATAATTTTATTTTTAAGCTAATTTTATTATTTAACGTCTTGCAAGGAAGATAAAATTAAATGGAAAGACGGTATTTATTTAATTCCTGAAATTTTACGTATCGAAATAACCGCGTATTAGATTTTAGATAAATAAAAAACGAAACAAATTCACAGATCAATATTATAAAGTAAATAAAACGCAAAAATTAAATTGTTATGCTAATTTGAGTTGTTTCTTTAAAACAAACTGTCAAACGCGTTTGTGCGAAAACATTTGAATGTGAAAAAAAACATTTCAAATTCGAAGTTAGTTGCTTGGTGATGCCATAGTAATGACATTGTGTAATTCCAAAATCATAAATATCTACAATTAAATGCCAAACTATACATACAGCCCGGTTTTTCCCGCGGAACTAAGGCCATTTTATGAATATATTTTTTGTTTTATTTATTTTATTTTAGTTATTTGTACATTTAAGTTTACAAAATAACTCATTATAACTCTTATAATAATACATATAGATAATGATAATTTAAAAACTAATGATTTTTATCTTGTTCGACTTAATGTGTTTTTTACAATCTATTTTCAATTTATTAATTGATGCACTTTTAATTGGGACTATTATAGCATTTCATCCCTTTATAAAATATACTATTTTGCGTATTGGCTTTGTTCTTTTTCGGTAGACTAATATCCTTACACGTTCTTGTATTATGTCTTTAAATGTTCGTGTTGTAAATAAGTTTTTCGGAGAAATATATTAGTAACAAGTTGTTTCTGATTTTATGTATGAAAATCAATACGTTCAATGTCAGCATTTGTTTTACTGTTAGCCAATTTAATTCCTTTAACATTTTAGCTACTTTTGAATATCTATTTCGCTTTAATATTATTCTCATTGCTCTATTTTGTAGAATTTGTAATTGGTTCTGTTCTCTGTCGTTACACAAGTAAAGTATCGTTGAGCAGTAGTTAAAATGTGGAGCAATAATAGAGTTGTAAATTGTAAGTGTCGTCTTTCTGGACATTTTTGGACGTATTCTTCCCAAAAAAAAGAAATCTTCCCAATTTTCTTTTCGATATATCCAGCATGTTTATTAAAATTAAGTTTTGTTTCTAATATAACTCCTAAGTATTTCATATCATTTAATTTTCAATAATTTCACCATCAATTTTTATTTTGCTTTCGCTGCATATCTTCTTATGTCCAATTAACATATATTTTGTCTTTTTTGTATTCAATTTTAGTTTATTTATTTTTAGCCATCTTGATACATTTTCTAGTTCATTATTCAAAATATTGATTAATTCCTCATAATTATCTCCAATTATGTATATGAGTGTATCATCAGCAAATAATCGAACTTTGCATTTTGAAAATATTTTTACCATGTCATTAATATAAATGTTGAACATTAAAGGTCCGAGGACTGATCCCTGCGGTACTCCTAACATATTCTACATTGGTTTTGAGAATGTATTGTTTACTTTTGTTATCTGTTTTCGTTCTTTCATACATTCAACTATTAATTTTTTTTGTCCTGTCGGCGACATTTATCTTTGCTCGGAAAGGTTTTTTTCAATTTGGATGAGTGTTTCAGGCTAATAATTATTGTTTATAAAAATAATTGTTACCCTTTGCGCTATGCAAAAAAACAAATTAAGTTTTTAAGAACTTTAGTTTATCAATTTATTAATTTTATAGTTACACCCGAGAAACCAATTTCTTTAAGCTTTCTTATCAGTATTTCTCTATCTATAGTTCCAAATGCCCTTTGAAAATCTAAAAATATTGCTAAGATAAAATTGTTATTATTTATTCCTTCCTTCCATTCTTCAACCACTATGTTTAATACTGTTGCACAAGAGTTATTGGATCTGAAACCAGATTGTTCTTGGTATAAAATACTGTGTAATGTAAAATTTGCTCTTTTATTATCACTTCAAGTATTTGTTCATATTTTGGTAATGTGTTGATAGGGCGAAATTCCTCACATTTTCTATTATTTTTAACTTTTGGAATAGGTATATAAATATATATGTATATAATATATTCTTATGAATTAGAACCGAGATCTCTGAGGCGTATGGGTGTTAAAACTTTGTATGACCGTGTAAAAAATTAGGAGATCCGGAAAGAACGCAAGGCTGATGTAAGCGTAATTGTAAGATTAAGAATGGGACGCTTAAATGGTATGGGCATAAAGAGGGGATGAACGAAGAAAGGATAGTAGGATTGAAGTCGGGGTCGCCTAAAGAAGACATGGCATAATCGGATGAATCAAATACTCGACTCGAGTTGACAAGAGTCAGAATAACAAAAGAGGATGGACGAGACAATATATGAATGTGAAGGAAGCGAGGAGTGTGTACCGAGACAGAGTTGTGTTGCGGCCTATCCTTTCTGTATACCCCTCCCAAGAATCGGCATGATGGTTAGTTAGTTAATAATAATAATTGGATTACTTCTATAGCGCCGTTTTCGTGAGAAAATCACCTCAAGGTATAAGTTATGTATATTATAAGTTATGTATATGGAACGAGGAATATGACTTTTTGTCGTAATATTTGATAAATACGTGGGTATTTCAAAACTCCATGCCTCTTGATTGTAATTACAGTGCGAGCTGAATCGTTGACCTTGTAAATCCCGACTAAAAACTGTGCAATTTTCATGACGCCAGTTCCACCTTTTTCTTAAGATATAATATGAAATACCAGTGATATGCTTAAAATAAAGTTTTTCTTATTGTTTTTTTTGCAATAAGAATAATCAGAACATTTTATTAATTTATTATTTGTTGCAACTCATTCAGTTCAACATTTCTAGTTTTAGACTAAGAAACAATGAATTGCTTTTCCTCAATAAACACTATACTAATTATTATACTTGTTAAATCATGTCAGGCCCTTGAAATTTTTGGTACCAGTCTGAATGATCAGTCGGGCTTTACGAAATTAGAACTCGTAGATTATCATTCAGAATGTCTAAAATCATGGACTCATTTGTCCTCTTTTTGTCATTCCTTAATTTTTTTATATGCTGTTCTTTTTTGTAGCTCTTGTTTATTTCATTTCGTGTTATGTATTCTGTGTAATTTATTATTGACATTGGTCCATAAATATATATATATATATATAAAAAATAAAAAAATAAGATAAAATAAAATAAAATAAAAAAACAATAATTATTGATGATTTGAAAATGTGTCTACGGAGGAAATCAAAGATATTTAAATAATTGATCGTTATTAATCATAAACGATAATGGCCATTCCAATCATTGGAATCTTCGCTCTGTTTTTGAAACAACTGCCAGCCTTGCTCTGTTAAAGCAATTATTATTGTGAGCCGAAAATGAGTTGCGTGTCCAAACATAAACGAAACCTGTTTTGTTGATATCTGAACAAGCGACCGAAACTTGGTCACGGTACTCACGATTTCAACGAGGTGTCCAAATGTAAAGCCAATCTCAAAAGTAGCCGTTATTATTATCTAAGTTCCGACCGAATGAGTTACTCGCCTTTATTTTTTACCGATTACAGACACTTAATCAATGGTAGGCAGAATGAGAAACTAGACATAATACACGGGGCCCGAACTGCTAACGTAGGTAGATGACAACGCACGTGAAATTATCGAGTTTGGTTTTGAAACAACTTTTACCTCATGGGAATCAATGTTTTAAGGATTTTACAGCTTAAAGGTAATCTCGAACGAATCAGATAGCAGTTGTAAATGATAGATAAAGGGCTAGAAAATTTATTTCACTTTCTAACATGGAAAGTGTTGTGATGGATATAAGAATTTGATCTATTTAATATATTACGGACGTAAGAACTGGGAAGTTCCCGTTTTAGGACAGTCAAATTAACAAGTTTAATTCATTTTTTTATTATACTCTTTTTAAATTGAATGAAATCCAAATTTAATAATGTTATTATTAAGTTCTTCAAGTATTTTCAAATAGTTTGAAAATGGCCTTAAACGCCGAAACAGCTGTCACAATAATAAAAACTAAAGTTCAAAAACAATTAATAAGCTTAATTCAAATTACATTATATATAAGAAAAAAGAAATTTGGTACAATAGAAAAAAAAAATTGATATATTCTTACCTACTTTGATCATTTTTTGTTTATGTTTATAAATTATCTGTTCTTAGATTATTGTGTTATTTTTTTACATTAACTCCACACAGGAGACCCTGAGGGAAATAATTTCCCTCAAGGCCTATATCATTGGGGATGCTGTGTGGAGGGTCTTTTAGAGGATAGGAAGAAGTGAACTTGGGTCTTGAAGAGACCCATGTTGTAGGATGGAGGAAGCACAGAGGCCGGCAGATCATTCCACAGCCGAGCTGTTGAACACAAGAACGAGTCGTAGAAGCGACCCGTTCTCATGTGACAAATTTTAACCGTCTGCAAATGTTGGGCGTGCGTTTGGTGTGTTTCTCGACTATGCACCGATGCCGAAGGGATCAATGACGCTAGTTCCTCACAGACCACCTTCCATTAAAATACCGTTAGAACAAGGACAGCATTCCCGCCTGACGTCTGTGCTCCAAAGATTTTACTCCGTTTGTTAAGGTTTGCGAATCCATCAATCCATCAGAGGGTTTTTTTAAGATATTTTGTGGCTCCCGACCAGAGGTGGACCAAAAACTAGACCCATTTTTAAACACATTTTGCACACATGAATAACAATTTTCTTCATTTTATTTTAATATCAATTTAAAGTGTGATTTGTGCAAACCGACGTAGTTCCGCTATAGCTAAAGGTTAAAGATACGAACAACGGAGGTGATATGATGGCCTTAAAGTTCCTGGAATTATCGCTGTATTCACAGCCCTCAGTCGCAAGTAGGTCAGTCGGAAAAGAGGCTAAAGTGTGTGGGAAAATGCTCATCCGGGGATTATTCGACGCCGCCTTTTGTGCAGATCTCTTCATATCTCGCCGTTTTATCACGCATCCAAGCTTTTAGAGGCAGATATTTAAACTTTACTTTAAAGATCAACTTTGATGAAGTCGGATTTAGGTGGAAATATTTATTGACTCTCGGATTCTAGGAAATTTATAACAATATTTTCAGGACATATCCGGAAATTTTCATATTATCAAATGTGAATTTTATCAGGGAACATTTATGGGGAAAATGATTTCAGATTTTCAGAAAAAGTATATTGATTTTTCATTACTGATGATGGATGATTATGGATTACTGTAATGCTGGCTGTCCAAAACGTTGGCTAAAGGAGGAGGAAACTTAATACGATATATACCCCAAAAATTAATCAAGATAATTTATGGAAAAAATTATTTTTATTTGATGGTCTCGTTGATTGATCCTTGATAACGGCGGGTATCTTTAAAATTATATTAAGTATATTCTCACTGTGCTACTCCCCGGATATGCCGCAACCTGAGCCCGACAGAGTATATTTTAATGAGATATTACGGGTGTGGTTTGTTGAAGATCTGATTATTATCATTATTTAGGATTGAGTTTAGATTTAAAGGGATTGAGGATTGCGGATTTAGCGAAAAGTTGTCTAATTGTCATAATTTCTAAATGCTTCAAAATCTCAGCATTCTTGCAAACTGTGGTATTTTTTAATTATTGTCTTTTGTGCTCTTACTAATGAATCTATAGAAATACTAATTCACCTCCCCAAAATGTGACTATGGATTGAAAAAGAGAAAATACATATATAGTATTTAGTATTTTGGGTGGAAAAAAGTTCTTAATACTTTTTAAGAGAAACATAATTTATAAAAGTTTGATTTTAATATACTGCCGTCGTAAGTAAAAACACAGTATCTTCCTTGGAAGTCTCAAGAAAGATACTGTGTTTTTACTTATCACGGCAGTATAGTTTATGTGGTCAGTCCAGTGTAGGTTTGATTAAATTATTATTCCTGGATATTAGATTTTTTTTACATTTCCGATTCTCATGCATTAGCATGTTGAATTGAATTGTGAATAGTCGTGTAATTTTATTTCAAAGGATGGGGGGGTGACTTATTGGAGTAATTCTGTATATTATTATATACTTGTATTTGGTATTTTTATTAATAAAGTAAGTTATAATTATTGAGCCATTGTTTAACGATCGTAAAATTTTCCTACTAATTAATTAATTTTCAATGAGACAAATGGTTTTACAGAATATAATAATTATTTATGCAGAATGTAATAAATGGTTTTGAAGAATATCAGAAATGGTGTAAAATGTAACAAAGGTTTTCTTTATTCTCCCCCATAAGCCATCGGTCCAACTTTGATTTTTTTGTTGTTGTTTGAATTCCTCTTAGCTGTCATAATACAGTTATTCATATCTCTACACTAGATAACATTATTATCAATATCAAATTGAAACACATACGTATATATGAGTATAAATAGTGATATACAAATATTGATCTTTGTTTACATATACACTAGCTGATGTGTACCCGGCCTTGCTCGGGATTTGTTTTTTTTTTAATATATATGGAGTTGTGAATTTTTGCTTGTCGTTTAGGTGCCATAATTTATTTGGCAGCAAAATTAATTGCCTTGTGACGAATATCATTATCTCTAAATAAATAAAAAAGAATAATCATTTCAAAATTTTATTTCATTTCAAGCATTTTTTTTTCAAAAGATATCTAAATAATAAAGTTCTTAAATAGGTTCCTACTTATGTTTTTCATTTTGAAAATATTCTACTCAAACACACCTTCTTTTTAATATGTAATCTGTTGCTAATCAGAGTGGTAAATATATGGACTAACCTCAATATAATATGGCGGGTTCAATATTTTCATAGTAATTTTAAAACGTTATAGCAACCGTTTTACACATTGGATTTCAATCAAACTACTCTCTAAACCTTCCCGGTACTAATAAGAAAAAATTGTGCTATTTTCAACGAAACGAAACGAAACGATTTTTTTAGAAAATCGAGGAGAGGCAGACAAACATTCATTTTCATATATTTAGATATAGAAATGGAAGTTACAAAAGCGACGAAAGTTCTCGCTAACTTTGCAACCATCACTCGTACGTCCTATACTACCTATATAATTAATAGTATCGTGCCGATAGCGTGCGAACTAAGTTAAGCAGGGGTTTAAATCACCAGTTCCGCTCCGGGCCTTTAGCTTATTATCGGGTCATCTCCGTCGCATCTTCCGTGCCGTAATTACATTAGAGATTAAACTACTGCCAGAGAGACGCCAGCGCTCTCATAACAAGTTAACTAGAAAGTTGATCTTTTTCAAACAAACATAATACATATTTCCGTTGCTTCATTATTATAACACTAGTAATGCTTCAACATAATACATGCACACGTACTCTTACATACTGCACTGGTACCTACATATCTAATGTGTGCATTCACGTTCACTCGTTTACGTTATCTAATTGGAATTGAAGCATTCGATTTGGATAGATACGTTTTGTTTACTTGTAGGCAAATTTCTCCGATATCGTCACATATCCGTTGGAGTCTTCTGAACAATCAAAGAGCTGTTTTATAGAAAGAAGTCAATCAACAATTTGTTTAATGTTCAACTTATCTTGTTAATTATTTATTGTGTATTTTTTTGGGTATGTAAACTACACAAGAGCTCCTCTTCCTGGAGCCAGGTGGGCAGTAGCACCCCAGTTTGGGAAGTTTTGTAAAATGGGTGAGGGATAAGGAAGCAGAAAGGGAAAGGAAAAATTAAAAAATTGTTTGAATAAATCATTACAAGTGTCCAAACATATCGTCTTAACACACATTCAAAAATGTTATGAAAAACTGGATTAAAACCAAAGATATCAACCTTTTCCTCCTTTACTTCTATATTTTCCCCATTTTCTTTTCTTTTTTTATTTTCTTTTTCTTATTTACCAATATACTGCCACTAACTGATACCAGTACACCATATATACTGTATACCCACGCACTATTCTTGCCTATGTGGAATTTTTTGCATTATATACATTACACGTAGATTTATGTATATGTGTTCAGATATATTTATAATTTAATGTTAAAAAAATATATATCTATATCAAATTATGTATGTATAAAAATCAAAAATGTTTATAACCTATGTACCTTGTTTGTGTGAACGTATGTATCAAAAATTAATAAAAAATAAATAAACAAAAATAAAATAAAATTATTACAACTATTTTTTTAAATAAAATGGAAAATAATTATAAATATTTGGCTATGGTGAACTAGTTGCTACAAACAGTTAAAATAATTCACTTCTCAGTTTTGACCACTCACCGTAACAATGTTTTTTTTAAATATCTGCTAAGGTAAAAAAAAAAATAGTAAGCAAGGTATCAAAAAAAATCTCTTCTTTAATCACACTTCGAGGGGCTGCGGTTATGCTCTAGTTCCAGAGCAAATGATCTTACCGCTCTGCTTCTGAGGTTTTTCATAATATTGAATATATAAAAATAAACTTAATATAAATCAATGTATGTAACTATGATCACACCTAAATTCATTGAATGCGTTTTTTTTTCATATCAATAGACATGTCTGAAAGTAGTGTGAATTTTATTGAAAACGCTTTTGATAAAAGTTATAATCTATCTGTTCGAGTTTTGCATAGGCCGACTACTTTCTGCAGAGCGACGCTCAATCCTTATACGCAGCTTCAAGTACCTGCCTACCGTAATAGTACAACGGAAAAATGGCAAGGTTACACCGTGCATAATGTAACGATACATAATTAATAGCATCCTTAACTTACATAATGTCTCGTGATGGCATGTATGTTTCACAATCTGAAATAACTGGATTTTTCAGTATTTTTTTCTTCTTCAAAGCATAGTCACGAACGTGAGAAGAATGTGGAAAAGAAAGATTTAAGACCGCGTGAGAAATGGGAATATTTTGGAAAGATGACCGTTTAAGATACTGTTATAGTGTATGTAAGAAATCAACTATCGACCAAAGTGGAAATTTGAATAATGACAGTCATTAGTTTTATACTAACTTCAGTCTCTAGAGTTCAGAGCTTTTAGTGTCTGCCTACTCCATTACAAAGTGAAATAAAACATTTATTGACGATTTCTACACGTTGAAATTACTGCTAAGTCAAGATCTCCCGTGACACGTTAGTATATTTCAAATTCATTAAAATGATATGAATATCGCTAAATTAATCGCACTTATATATATACGAGTATATGTATATATGGTTTAAGTCGGGTTTTAAATAGGAATAAAAAAACGACATGACTTTTTTTATTGCCAACTCTTCGTTAATATCTGTTTTTTACAATTTACAGATAGTATTTTAACAGTTTATATTTTACATTGTTTTAACCCTTCATTGTATTCTCGGCCATCATTTCAATATACGGAGGGAGAGAGTGCGAATTAATATTTTAAGATTTTTTTAAATGTACATATTTAAAAACTATTTTGAAAATTCTAGTCAATTTGAGACTCAGAAGAGATGTGTGGCGAAGAGGCAAATCTAGATAAACGCATCGATAGAAAGGGGACCTAATGTATAGTGTTAAGAGTTTGTTAGATTTTCTATGAAAATATAACGATTATTTTTGAAAGTTAATTAGTTTTTTTTTCAGTAATAATAACAATCACTCGATAATAATCCCAAGCATCATGCATTCCGATTTCAAATGAATGATGTCATAGTGAAATACACCAACTGATACCTTTTTTTACCGACCGAAAACGGTTACCAATGACTATCAAAACTATATGTTTTCTAGTTAGTTCTAAGTGAAAATTGTAATTTTATTTAACTTATAATTTTTTTTAAAATACAAAGTGTCTGTAATTGGTTATAAAAACACGCAGGGCTATTTTATTTCTTGGATACGGTTATACATACTATGTAATGATAGATACGTTGGTAATTATTACCCGTGATGCATTGTCCAGAGTTGAAATAGCTCCCGGCTTCTATTTATAGATCCAGCAGCGAATAGAACCGCCGCGGGCGGCATTTCCCTTTGAACACTCGTGCCAAATTCCATACTAAATCAGGATTCCATTAATTTCATTGCGCTGAAACAATACCATTGTGAACCGAATGCAACATAAAGGGTGGATTTAAACTTTCGCATACTGCGAGCTATATAACCCAAGGATGCATAATAAGCATAATATTCGTGTTTTCGGAAATGTGTTATTAACAAGAAGTTAATTAATGCATTATGATTATTATATGGAACAGACTTTGCTGGAAAGGGGGAATCTCACATAGTAACTTTTTAGAAATGTTGTGTATTTAAGTGAATTTCGAGAAAAATATTTTTTTTACTACAGGTATCATGCTACAGCGTTTCATTCAAGAATATCTTCATCTCTGAATAACCTACGAGTCTGGATTGAAACAATTACCAAATATATTTGGCTGTAAAGATGCATAATTTGTACTATGTACCTACTTTCTGGGAAACAATCGTATATACACTGTACTGTTTCCACGAACTGGTAATGGCGTAAAAGTTCCCTAACACGTTACTATACATGGCAATACAAAGCCTAGTAAAAATTAGGTATTTTTAATTGATGTTGAGCAACAATCCAATATTACTCAGATGATTACTTTAATTTATACGATAACCTGAAAACGAGGAATCGATTAAAAAATATTTAAAAATTAGTGAGCAAAATGAAAAGGTATTATTTATAAAAATAATATGTTAGATATGTAAATGATATATGAAACATGATATTAAAAATAATTAATAAACTAAGATAAGAAAGAATAATTTGTATAAATGTAGATAAATAATATAATATGTATGTAGTTAAATTATGAAAGTGAAATAATGTATTATTCTTTCAAGTAAAATTTAAAAAAGAAAATATGTATGTATATAATACACATATTATATATATTACTCATGTTAGAAAGAAGGAAAACTTCATAATAAATTTTAACAAATATTTGTTCATGTGAAGATACCACAAAACACAAAAAAATTTTTTTTTTTAAGCAATATGACTAATGCCTTAAATATCACGAGAAAATCGCTAAAATATGCTAATTTCAAAGATATTTAATCCTCTCCAGTCTTTGTTCAAAACTAATTGTTTTTTAAGTCCGACTGCCAGCAGCTTCCAAACATTTTGTCGAAGAAAATAATTTATAAAAATTTTTTTTTTTACATGTATACCGCACAAGAGTCTAAACTGCTCCCTACCATCTGGAGCCAGTGAGACTATGGCATCCCCAATTGGGGAATGTTGTGAGGCTGAAGGTATTGGGGAGGGGAATGAGAAGGGGTAGAGGAAGGTGGGGAAATACCTGGCTATTCAGATCTGGTCACCAAACACGGCTAAAGCCATTTCAAGCAACGTTTCAATTCTGAATGGTGGTCTTTCACCAGGGCGATACTGAAAGTATCTTCCACTCTGGAACGTGCGCAAATATACTATATATTAATTTTATGTTAATTAATTGTGAAACAGCACAAATTAATTAAATAAAATTTACTTGCGCACGCCGGGATTTGAACCCGCTACCTTCGGATTCGTAGTCGAGAGCCTTACCCCTCGACCATGGAGGCCGTATTAATATTTCATTTATGTGACATCATCACAAAATATTGAATGCGTCATCATTCACTTCCATGGGTATCAAAGTTGCTGCATTTGATGTCTGTTGCATATTATTTTAAAACACGGTCCTAGTCCGCGGCATTGATGTACTCACATCGGGGAAATGAAGCGAGATGGCATATAATTTGGGGAGATGGTAGAGAAAAGGTAAATGAAGGAAGGGATAATCTGACTCTCTAGATCTGGTCACCTAGATAAGTCATTTTCATTTAAGAATAGTATCTGTCATTCTGATTAACGTATGCATTCGATGTTATCTTAAAAAAACTAAACTTACTAATGTTGAGCGAAATGGTAAGTATTGTTTAAATGTACGAAGAACACAGCCATTACTACAATGCTAACTTCATAGTGATGTTAGTCAAAATCACCTATGGAGCACTTTAAAAGGCTGCAATTATAACATAAACAAATATAGTATTAATAAAATTGTAGCTTATAAACGTCATTGTAATATTTAATCGTTGAAGAAGATACTATTAATTAAATAGAACATAAAAACGTCGCGGTCTAGATTGCGAAATTCAGGTACAACTTTGGAATCAAATCAAAAGATGGCAGCCATAACATAGAGAAATAATTGATTATAATGTTAGTAATTCTCAAAGGGCAGTACGAGATTGATTAGAAGATCTGGGTGCAAATCTCAGTCGCGACAATTATTTTATTTTCTGTATATTCGTCTATTTCATATATTCATTGAGAGTTGTTAAAATTTTCTTCTTCAATAATTAATAAGTGTAAATTACGTAATATCCATAAATATACTAATTTCAAACTCCGTGACATTTAATAACCATCAAAACGACGATTAGCGGTATTTTAATTTGTCTGACATTTCAATTATAGCCGTAAAAAGATATTTCATCCCTAATTCGAATGAGAATTGGATATTGCCCCGTACCCTCCCACATTTAAAATTCACGTTCCTGACTCCCGAGATTGTGGTTTATGTGGTCTAGAAGTGGGAATAATAGATTACAATTTTTTTCTATCAATCAATCTCTAAACAAATATCCTCTCTTCTATCAAGCCTTTTATCTATTTTTGCTCCCCTCCGTTCAACATCTTACCTCTTCTAAGTCTGAACTCAATTCAAATCTTCCATTTAATTTTGAAATTCGCCTATGTAAATAACATTACTGTATAAATTCGGCTTCCCTCTGCACAATTTGAAATGATGACCGAGAACACCTTTGATGGGTGAAAGCCATACATACGAATTGAAAAAAAAATTGTCCTCATTGTACACAAATTCACGACCCGTTACAGCTTTTGATCAACAAGTTCAGCAGTTAATAGTCGTATTGTTATGCTTGACGGCTATTATCACTCACATAAATTAAACAGAAATTTATTAAAAAAAAAAATTGTTTTTAAATATAGATAAATAACTAATTTTAACAAAATATTAGGTTGGGGAAAAGGTAATTTCGTATTTTTCGCTTTATTTCAATGCTTTGTAAAAAGTGTTACAATCATTCGATTTAAGTCAAATTTGCGCCGTTCTGTTTGATAACTCGTTGCCAATAATCCAACCTCATAATGCCCCTCTCGTAGAAGCCCTTGTCCCTATTGGCAAAAAACTCGGACAACCAATTTTCACAGGCCTCTATTGAGGCCAAATTTGTACCCCCAAGCGCGTTGGCCATAGACAATAGCAGGTGGTAGTCACTTGGTGCCAGGTCCAGACTATAATGCGTCTTCTATCCGTGATCCCGGAACTTCTGGGGTGTCATCAAAGATGTGTGCGGCCTGGAATTGTCCTGATGAAACACAATTCCTCTCCTATTCACCAATTCTGGCCGCTTCTGTTCGATCTCCAGCTTCAAACGGTCGAGTTGTTCACAGTAGAGAGCAGAATTGAGGGTTTGGTCATAGGGGAGCAGCTCATAGTAGAGTATTCCCTGCCAATCTCACTAAACGCACAGCAACACCTTCCTGGCTCTCAGTCCTGGCTTGGTCACGGTCTGGGCCGCTTCGTTGGCTTTCGACCACGATCTCTGTCGCTTGACATTGTCGTAAGTGAATCACTTTTCATCACCAGTCACCATCCGCTTTAGAAATGGATCGATTTTGTTGCGATTCAGCAGCGATTCGCAGATGGAAATTTGATCCATGAGGTTTTTTTGCGTCAGCTCGTGTGGCACCCAAACATCGAGCTTTTTTTTAATCCAGCCTTCTGCAAATGGTTCAAAACGGTTCTATGGTCGATATTCAGGTCCTGGGTGATGCTACGACTCCTAACATGACGGTCTATCGTCGATATTCTCCATGATTTTATCGACATTTTCGACGACAGGCCTGCCAGAGCGTGGTGCATCACTGTTGTGCAGCACGAACCGAAAGAGTATCTGCCTCGTATACATTGCAAATTTTTTTGGTCGCTTTCGACGCGTTTTTCCCTTTCAGGTAGTAAAAATGTAAAATATGGCGAATTTCTTCCTTTGAGACCTCCATGCTCAAAGCACGATAGTTCACGACTGAACCGACAGAGCGCAATACTGTTAAAAAAACGATTGTAGTATATACTTACACCTTTACATCGCCGTATTGTATGACTCGATGTGACCAATAGTGAATGAGATATACTTACCACAGTTGAGAAAAAAAGGGCGCCAAATAGGAAATTACTTTTTCCCCAACCGGATATTATATGTAAGCTGCAAACAGAAGATAACATATTTACACATTTCAAGGAAAAGTATAAGTAGACAGGGTTGAAAATACGTATGTATTTATCTCGTAAGACTCATGTCTACGAATGGCTTTAAGTATTTATTTATTACATATTATTATTATATTTTTGTGTCATAGGAGTCGTCTCCAAGTTTTGGAACAACTGGACCAGACTGTCCGGGTGACCTTTAAAGGCGCTCTTACTGACTGTGTAAAAAATAGACAGTTCCTAATGGGTGAATGATTCGCAAGAGTCAACATGCGAACAAACGTGTTCAGTGGCGCCGCACGCCCATTTTAAATTATTACACTTGGAAATCATGCCGATACGTAATAAATATGCAATCGTATTCACCTACGTACACTTGATGACATGTCATTACGGAGCGAGTGCTTCATTAAATATTCTATTTGATTCCTGGTATCCGGCGCTTCCGGCGGTTCTCATAAAGCATCCACCCGATGCATAGGTACTAATTAAATGCCTGGTAAACTGTCGTGTGATTATTTTTAACGTAATATGGTGTTTTCGGTGGTTTTTTTATCGATGAAATAATAACAATAATTAGAGCATTTTTATTTTATTTTTATGTCTGTTATTCAATATTCCATAACAATCTATATATATTATATATGCATATATGTATATAATATATATATATGCATATATGTATATAATATATATATATATGCATATATGTATATAATATATATATATGCATATATGTATATAATATATATATATGCATATAATATAATGTATATATGTATGCCATTTTCGATTTGCCGCCAAATAAGATGTTCTTTGTACGTTTTTAAATTATCACAAATATTAAAATTATTTTGAATCTTTGGAAATCTCTAAAAGATCGATAGTTTAAAAAATATAATAATTAGTATGGGTATCATTTTGTATTTTAAGCTACTATTCCGTAAACATTTTTGTATTTACAACTTTTTTTTCATATACTTATTAATATAGTCATTAATACGAGTATTAAATAAATAAAATTATTTTACTTATTTTGTCTATTTTAATTGTGTATTTTAGTGGTTTTAATGATTTAAATGGTTTTAATTCCTTTAATTCCTTTCAAACTTATTTTCTTTTTATTTTGTTTCTTAATTATTTGTAATTCTCTTAAGTTCTTCTTAATTATAATTATAATAATAAATTATTATTTTAATAATCAATCTTATTATAATTCTTGTAACTCTTATTTCCGTTACTACAATTATTTAATTCCTCTATATATTTATATCTTTAAATCTCTCCATCATTGTACCTCATTAATATTTTTTCACACGAACTATGTATATTCTATGTGTCAACATCATCCTCCATAATACAAGGACATCCCTAGCGTGGCGGCCGAAACATAATTTATTTTTTTTACTTTAAATTTACGGTTTTAGATAATTTTTAAATCAATAAAAAATATTGTTATGAATAAATGAAACGAACGTCGTAAACATTCGTGGTAAAACAAATTTAAATTCTCACAATGTTTTTAAGCCACATACGAACGACTTGCGTCGCGACGACAGTTGGGCGACTATTTCAAAATCCATACAAATACAAAAAAAAACCATAGCATGCTACGTGACTACGTAGTTTTTTTTATTTTTTTTATTTGCTCATATGGGAGTTTTAAATTAAAACACGAAAACAACTGTCGTTCCAAATTCATGAATTTTCCACGGATGGAATAAACAGGCCTTTTATGCAGCGCAATGATATTTATTGAATGTAGCGCAACATTGTGAGTGCCTCAAACCATGCGGGATCGATCTTGCCTTCAGCGAACCGCTTTCAGCCGGGAAAAGCGTGGCGCGGAAGCTCCCGTTCAATAGCTGCCTGCCACTCTCCGCTATTACTATCGCCTATTCACCATCACCTATCGCCTGTCGCGCTATCAAGCAATATTTTATCATTGCTCTCTACTAGCGTGTGCGGTGATGCCTGAAAATGCAACCTGCATTCACACCAATTAATAATGTACCAACCAAATCAGCAATCTAAATATGAACCTATTAGACCGGCATCAAATTTTAATTGTGCAATTAAATATTCATTTATATTTGTTTAATTTTGATCAAAAGTTAGATGACATTGTTTTTTATAGGGGAGGTCTTTAAGACGCAATGCATGTAAGAAATCGATTGTATGGTTATTGAGGTGTATAAACTGCATTCCTACCTTATTCACACCCTGAAAAAGAAAAATTCTTGCCATGGGAGATCGTGTGATCGGAAAAACTTTAATTACTAGACCGGAATGGATGCTCCCTGCATTTTGATCCGTGCTGTAGAAAACTACACTTCCACTGACATTTCATGATAATAAGTAACCCTTAGGTACATTTTTTGATCAGACCTGAATAGCTAGATAATTCCTAAATTCTCCCCCCATTTCGCTCCCCTCCCTCTAACATTCCGAATGTTAGAAACATTACCCAAAGTTCACGTGGAGATTATTTTTAACGAAGTATGTCAGATACTTATTCCTAACTAACTGAGTAACGGACCGCCAAACAACTCGATATTGGTATACACTTCTTGCTTCATTCACATTCATACATCGTCTCATACATTCTCTTATATTATTCCGACTTCTGACATGCTCGACTCGAGTATTGGATTCACTTGATTGTGTCTTGTCTTCCTCAGCCGTCTCCGGCTTCTTCTTCCATTCACATTCGCGTCATATATTCCTAACAATGTAAAATAATAAATATGAATGTATCTTAAATAGTGTTTAATAAAAAAAAATTAAAAGTGTGCACCTGGAAAATGTGTATTTGTGGCGTTGCACCTGCTTGCTCTAGCGGAGAAACAACCGAAACATTTTAAACACGAAAAATTTGATAAGTTTCCTTCCATATCTATGTTACGTAATATTTTGCAAACATTCCCTATACTCCTCTCCTATAAACTCGGACGTTTACGGTCTGCAGATCTGTGAATCGATTTGTGTTTATATACTATACAGTGCAGACTGTGTTTGCGATTCTATTCAAACTGGCTGCAATACCTCTCCCGCACATTGCGCGAGTGGTTAGTGTGTGGTACCTACTGACATTTTTCGCGTTCTATAGAATGTTCACGTGTGCCCGGAACGTGGGATACATCGGTTGGCCATGAGCTTTTCCGAGAATTTTCACTTGAATTTGCCGGCGCTAAACTGTCGGGCCATCGCGGAAGACCGAAAACCTTTTACCGGTGATCCGATTTTATTCAAAGTCGGTATACGGGAGGGTAGAGGGAAGCCGAAGTTGAATCATTTGGCAAAATGGACAATTTCGTCGGCCATTTTAAATTTCTAGAGTTCTGCACTAATTTATTTCAAAATCGGTAAAAGGAAATTTAGGGGAAAGCTGAACTCAAATCATTACCCATTAACGGCGTTTTACTTCCACATTACACCCGATTTGCTAGAATTCACAACATCAAAAGTTTATTCCGAATCACATAACCCCGAGCAACGCCAAGTACAAGACAGCAAGTTTTCAAAAATAAATTTCCATTCCTTTTCTTTCAGATTACTTTGAATGGTTGTCAAAATATAATTTTAATATCTTATTTTCAACCTTATTGACGAATTATGTTAAAATGCTGAGCGAGATAAAATACGAACAATAATCACAATATTTTGGGAAATCGTAAGTTCTTGAGTTAATTTGAAGTGTTCACTATCGAAGATTTATCTAAAGTAAGATTTTCAAGCAGTTTTTACGCTGTGCCTTGAAGATCTAATGAAAGTTCTTTAATCTCAAGCTAGGGAGAACTATCATACATAATTTTTCTGATGGAAAATAGCATTTTATTTTATCAGTGAAAAAAATAGTCTTTGACTTCGACGTATTAGAAATAAGACGCAAATTTGGCATGGAAGTAAACTTTAAAATTCATACTGCATAGAAGTAAACGTAAAAATCGATACTGGCCGTTATCCAATCAGGCCAACGATAAATGTTTCATTTGGATTACGTACACTTCTCATTGACGTATTTCGAATGACGGAAAATCATAGTGCACTATATACTCTTCCAACACTTAAAACACCGTAGTTTCTGGAAATGTTCAACTCTTTTATTCCAGAAGATTTCTATCGACTCGATAAGTGTTACCCAAGTTTATCTTCATTATTGTTGAACTATTACTGAACAATGGTCGTAAATAATAATCTTGTATTTTTTCAAATAAGATGAATATTTACTGGACCATTTCCTTGTTTTAATCAGACACCGAACCGGTGTATTTGAGGGTAGTTTGTGTTTTAATTCGTAGAACTCCATTTATTTATTTTTTAATTTACGTAAATCAAATTTTTTTTTTTTTTTTTTTTTTTTTTTTTTATATTTTCATATGAAGCGGTAACTTGGTGATGTGACATTATAATTTATAAAATAAAACAATAACTTTGTTTTACATCACTTTTATTTATAAAAAAAAAAAAAAAACTATAAACTAAAACTATAAACTAAACTATGAACAGTTCATAGTTTAGTTGTATACTGCCCTGAAGAAGCTACGGTAGTAGCGAAACCCGGTCGGCTAAAGTATAAATAAAAGTGATGTAAAACAAATTTAATTATGTTATTATTAAGTTCTGCAAGTATTTTTAGTTGTTATTATTGTGACAGTTCTTTCAGCGTTTAAGGCCATTTTCAAACTGCGGTTAATCCACTCACTATTATATACTCACCGCTTCTCAGTATGTTCACATTATAAAAACAATACAACACATTTAAATAAACCAATTAACAAAACATTGTCAGTTAAATACGAGTAAAAACACATTATAAATGTGAAAACCTGACAGAATTCAGAATTTTAATTGCTTTCAAACTAAATCGGTTTACCGATAATAAATCATTACCCATCCAAATTTTAAAGGAATGGGAGTAAATTATATCATATAAATAAGTCGTCACAATGTGGATTAACCACAGTTTGAAAATGGCCTTAATCGCCGAAACAGCTGTCACAATAATAACAACTAAAAATACTTGCAGAACTTAATAATAACTTTATTATTTTTGAAATATTTA
This sequence comes from Halesus radiatus, assembly GCA_022606495.2. Lineage (NCBI taxonomy): Eukaryota > Metazoa > Arthropoda > Insecta > Trichoptera > Limnephilidae > Halesus > Halesus radiatus. Next base: position 173,885 of record JAHDVE020000625.1, read on the forward strand.
TATATTTTAAGTAAAGTGGTATATACAAAGTGTATTTTCAATTTATATAATTATTAAATTTGATTTACATTAAAGTTAAACAGTTATTCATCAACAAAACTTTGACATGTCGCTGACTGCATAGTCAGTCGCACATCGTAATTTATAAAAAATAAAATGGATACTTGGGTTGGTTAAAGTGTAATTTGTAGTAATTTTATTTGCAATATATTCTTTTTTTTAAATTTAAGTATGAGTATATATATAAGTGATTTTATGTAAGATGTGTAGCTTTAACTTTATCTGATTTCTAGAGTCAACCGCACTCCGGGCACCAGAATGTATAGCTGAGCACTGACCGTTTGATTAGTTGCTAAAATTAAATAATATTTAAGAAAAAAAGTCATATAACTTATTGACAAATAAATCTTTTTATTATAATTATTATTTCCAAGCTACATAGTTGATGATGGAAATAATGTGACAAGCCAAAAACAGTTATACCGATCTATAAAATCAACACACACCATTCAATGGTTTGTTGCTATAGACTAACAAACAGATTTCTACTTTATGCATTAGATATGTAAAAAAATAAATGACTTTCGAGCAGTAATATTTGTTATTAAACTAGCCTTGCTTTATCACTTTTAGACCTAATGACACTATGTTTCCATTCTCGGATACTGTTAAATTATTCAGCTCGCATCCCTTTGTAACGTTAGTTTGTAACGGGTCGTGGTCGTAGTCGTCACGGTGGGTGACTGCATCCACCCTCTCTCTCGGCTACTAACGTTACCCACCCCTCCCACCCTTTATACAACCTCCGGATCTTCATCCTACTTGTGCCAGTTTCAACCTAGCTTTACATTTGACCTACTTGATAGTAATATGGTAAAAGAAATGGGTTGAAAAAATTATCAATCCTGGAACACTGTTTAATGAAAAAATTAACTTGCAAATAGCATCCAACCTTCCATCAAGTAAAATTTCTCAATATTCTCGTACATCAAATAGATTAGGTTCGGGACCTTTTTTTTCATATGGTGTAACTGATTATTTTTACATATATTTTTCTTCAAGAGATTGGTACTCACTTTGTGGCGTCATTATTAATAAATGAATTAAAAATAACCACTTTATTAAAAAAAGTGTTAATAGTCAATTAAATATAATTAATAATAATTTTTTTTTAAATAATCACATATTTCTTCAATTTATTTTCATATTAATATTAATAAAAATATATTTTTTTAAATTTCTAAAATAAATTTGTTTTCATTGTTTTACAATATTTTTAAATTTTTTTTTACTTAATTACTTACCTACATTAATCAATTTTTATTTATGTTGTATAATTTGTGAATTCTTACATTATTGTGTTCTATGTTTGTCATTTGTCTATACTTGACATTATTATTTTTTTAGTATTCTGTATATTCCTGCTGAGGGAAGCATCGCTTTCGAAACATGTTTTTATGTATATACTCTGTTAAAATTATTTAAATATTTTTTAATTTAGATTTACATTTTTTTAAGAAAGACAGTTTTTCGCAAGTTACGAATGACCAGAAAATATTTAAATTATACATGCTCCCATTCCCATCACTATAAAATAAACATATTGCTTGTGCAATGATGGAGGACTTAGTGAGCAGCATTGAACCCACGATGCCTTGTCTATGATTTGGACCTCTCGGCCACTTAACGGTTTTAGACTTTCATTGGTAATGTAGGTATGTTTACATAATATACCATTTATTAAAAAAGTTATATCTTTTTCTTACCATACGTACCGGTTTTTAAAATTTTACATCGTTCTGACATAAAATGTCGATATCACGGGAAAGGTCATTTATGAGTGACCAGTGGGTTATAGGCCATTCCCAACAAAGCAGTTTCTCATAATGTCTACTCGTCTACACAATGATTTCTACTTAAGAACTTCAAAGAAACTACTATGATTTCTTATAATACGTACTATATTTTTAATTCGACTTTTTAATAAAAAAAAACTTTCATAACTTTTTTCACTTGTTAATGGAAAAAAAATATCAAACGGGTCATATTAAAATAGTACTCCACCAATTTTGTTTCAAAATTATAAATAAAATGGTATTTATATTTTAACACTATAATGTTAATACAATCTACATTTCTAAACACCCAAAAACCAATTTTTATAACAAAAAAATTGGAAAAAGCGCTTTTTAGGCCAGGGTGGGAACATTAAAATAAAGTATGAAAATACCACCCACATTTGAATTACTCGTTTTCTTTCGCGTCAACCTGGTGCCGTTGTTGTTGCGCAGGGTGAATTTCTACCGAGCTACCATATACTTATACCACTACTTCTACACCACTTCCGTCCACTAATATCTCCTACCTATTGTACGATACCCCCAAGGTAAGAAAAGAATCATCTTATTATGTCATTCATTTCATTCTGTTTCGTGCATTTAACCATTATCGGCCCAGACTGTAATCAATTATGCAGCCACCGGTAAATGTATGTGTTTATCGAGTGAAGCAATCACTTTCTGGCTTGACATTATAATTTAAATGAAAAATGTTTTTGTTTTCAGTCACATTATTTTATTTATATGAATTTCTGCAAGAATATCGAGTCCAAAAGAAAACCGATCGAATGCAGAAATATATGAAAATGATATAATGTGACTTAAAACAAAAACCCTTTTCATTTAAATATGTACGAGTGTGTTCAAAGGAAAGGGTGAATTTTGAATTTTTGCTGGTGATATATATTCGATTATCGATTTTTTTTGTTATGTTGGTACACATATTTTTATCATATGTTAGCATTATCAGCCATTTTGGATTAGTGGTTTGTTTTTGACAACTGGAAAGGTTAGTCACGTTTTTGTGTGTTCTTCGATTTTTTACTTTTGAAAAAAATGGATCAAAGAATATGTATTAAATTTTGCGTTAAAAATGAAATAAAGTGCTCCAACGTACTTAAAATGTTGACTGTGGCATTCGGCGAGTCTACTTTGTCTCAAAAAAGTATTTATAAGTGGTACAAGCGCTTTACAGAAGGCCAAGAAGATGTTAATGACGATGAGCGTCCTGGAGATGCAACCACGTCAACAAACGAAGAAAACATCGAAACAGTGAAGAAAATGGTTTTGGAAAATCGTCGAATCACTATTAGAGAAGTTGCAGAGGATGTTGGCATATAAATCGGCTCATGCCATGCAATTCTCGGATGTTTTGGGCATGAAACGTGTGGCAGCGAAGTATGTTCCGAAATTGCTAAATTTTGAGCAAAAGCAATGTCGCATTAGTATCGCTCAGGAGTTGTTGAATGACATCAACGACGATCCAGATTTGCTCAAAAGGGTCATAACTGGTTATGAAACGTGGGTATATGGTTATGACTTCGAAACCAAGAACCAATCATCCCAATGGAAGCGGCCAGAAGAGCCAAGACCGAAAAAAGCACGCCAAGTTCGATCAAATAAGTGCATTATATCTGAGGGGGATTACTTTGAAGGGGAGAAAACGGATATTGATGAATAAATAAATACTTTTCGAAAAAATTCGAAATTAACCTTTTCTTTTGAACCCACCTCGTATGTGTTTTGTAACGTTTTTCTAATAAATACTATTCCTGATTTTCTAAAAGGTAAAGTATATGTGTTTCAATTATTTTTTGAAATACATCTAAAAAATTAGAGCTGCAGGCTTCATAACGCTCAATCTGAAAACATATTTCTGATTGGAAAAAAAACTGCCCGCTGTGGAAGTGACGCTCAACGTGCAGCGTCTCTGACGTAAGGTCTTAAATCCGAACCTGTCAAACTTTGAGGGGCAATTATGCCAGCGAATAGTTTTAATGGCCAGATAACTTTCCAGCTATCGGACGCCTTATTAATTTATTGCTAATTACTTTTTTTGTAATCCACAAGTGTCAGATGTTAGACCACGTTTACGAAACCGTAGCGAGCTTTATAACTTACATCGTATAAAAAATGTTGCTGGAAGTTTGTGGTAAAACATCAAGATCATTTATTTTTTGAACGCGGGTTCAATTTTGCTGCAATGCAAGAATATTGTTATAATAAGAAAATTCCTGAGAGCCATCGGTGTTATATCATATTACATTAATTTATTCGATAAACACAGCCAGTTTTTTTGTTAATTGTTTTTTATTTCTTTATTTATTTTTATTTATTTTTATACATTTTTATTTATTATTATTTATTTTTGTTCATTACTACTTATTTTTGTTCATACTCATTTTTTATTTATCTATTTTTATTTTTATTTTTTATTATTTATTTTTATTTTTGCATTTATTCCTGGTTTTTACAGATGTTTGTAAACAAATGATATATAATAGTGATGAGTCGTTCATGAACGAGCCGTGAGCGTACGAATCCTGGAAAAACGTACCACGGCTCAATTGAACTGTGACGCTTTTTAACAAATCTTGGAACCACTTAAGAAAGCTAAAAAGATAAACATGTATCGATAGTATTCTCACGTATTTCTACGATGACAAATCTTTAAATGCGTTCCAATTTGTTTATATAAAATCTTCGTATACTTGTCTAAATTTTACAAGGCTAAATTATATGCACGACTGTGGGACTTGTAATTAATATTTGGCTCCATGGTGCATCTTAAGGTGTGTCGTCTAGGATTCACACATTCGTGTGTGAAGATAAAAATAATTACCGCATTTACACGTGAGCAGGCACTGTAATGCACCTGAACGGCACCTAACAGTCTGGCATCTGGACGTTATATACCTACACCTATACGCTGTGAGCTGGGAGTCGTAGGATGTGAGAGTCTTATGAGCTGGAGTATGAACTCATACTCATTGAATAAGCCCTCATTCAACTGAGTTGTGCTTTTGAGAAGTACAAAAATATTGAGTTGGTACTTTGACTCCGGCTCTTAACAAAACGATCACCCATCGCTAATACATAATTTATTTTTTTTCATTACATTTAATTTTTTAAGTAATAGCGGAGACATTCTTTCTGAAACTACAAATTATCGACAAAAGTGTCTACATTACCACCCCCTATCTTATTATGTAGTCAACACATTTGAGATAGAGGGCTAAAGTAGGCAATATTTATTTCTGAATGTACTCGGGTAGAATGTGCTATGGCACTTAAACACTGGGAATTAAGTAATATTATCCCCAGAATATTTTATCTTCTTTTAAATTAAAAAAAGATACAATATGCAAGCCAAATACGTGTGTTAGAACTATAAATTTGAAAAAAGTATCTTGAGGCTATGAGATACGTTCCGCAAAATGGCAAATACTCGCTGTATATTAAATGAAAGCTCGCCATTGTCATCAGTCAAAACCGTACTTCGAAATTTACGTGCATTTGTAATACGTAATGTTATCATCTACCTACATGAAACAATAACTCCACGCCACAATAGAATCAACAAGGAGGAAAATACGTTTTATGTTCGCGTACATGCATCCCTGCGGATGCACAACGGAACTAGTTAAATATTTCCAACACAAATATCAGCTGCAACGTCAACGCTCGATTCCTGAATACGTCTAAAATGGTGTGATTTTTTGGCGATTGTAATTTTTAGAGGGATAGGCAATTTCGTAAGTTGGGTTATCTAGAGCGATAAACGGGGGGGGGGGGGAGAGGATCATAAAAATACAGTCTCACGGAATAAGAAATGAATATACTTTAACTGAAAATTTAACGTTTTAAGTGATTTATTATAATTTGAGATTTACCTTTTATAAATGTTTAAATGACCATGCCTATAAAAATATTTAAAATAGCTACAAAATAATATATCTCGTATGAAGAACAAATAATTTGACGGCCTCCATGTTCGAGGGGTAAGGCTCTCGACTACGAATCCGAAGGTCGCGGGCTCAAATCCCGGTGTGCGTAAATTTTATTTAATTAATTTGTGTTGTTTCGCAATTAATTAAATAAAAATAATATATAGTATATTTGCGCACGTTCCAGAGTGGAAGATACTCTCAGTATCGCCCTGGTGAAAGACCACCATTCAGAATTGAAACGTTGCTTGAAATGGCTTTTAGCCGTGTTTGGTGACCATATCTGAATTGCTAGGTATTTCCCCACCTCCCTCTTCCCCTTCTCCTTCCCCTCCCCAGTACCTTCAGCCTCACAACATTCCCCAATTGGGAATACCATAGTCTCACTGGCTCCAGACGGTTGGGAAAAATTGGGACTCTTGTGCGATATTTATATTTTAAAAAATATATATATATATGCTACTAACGGATTACTACAATGTACTATTTCGTTAGTAGCATATACATATCATTTCATTCCAACGAATTCCAACATTATTTTTTTTCATTTATCTTCACCTATGTTTCTTTCGGCAGTAAAATCGTAAATCCACTTTTGTGGTGCCTTTAAACTAATTATTATTAATTAACATCAAAACACCCAGACAAATGTCCTAAATACGGGGCATTACCCGCATATTTTAATATTTCCCACGTATTAAAACTGTTAAAATTTGCCTTTAATGCTGTAATTATGCATGTATGCATCTTTAACTGGATATTTGAACAGTTCTCACATATGATAATTGCGAAAAAATGGTTCTGTGCTTGTTATAAAAAGATAACAAAAATATGAGTTACATTAAAAACGTTTTAATAAAAGTATCTGTTGCTCGGGAAATGTACCTACAATTAAAGGTCATATTCGCAGACCTGTATTCCCTATGAAAGCTGTCATTACACACGCATATACCAGAAAATTTTAAACATACCAAAGCATACAGAAAGAACAAAACAGCAATAGACAAGATCATAAGCTCCGATTAGTGGACAAAAACTCTATGACCGGACACTGGAAACTGACTATAAAACAAGATAAACAAATTAGTGGACAAAAACTCTATGACCGGACACTGGAAACCGACTATAAAACAAGATAAACAAATTGTTGGTCAACGGCCACGTTACAAGTTGTGAACTTAAATAATAAGTTACGTCTATGTACGTGAGTAATAAATAGTGTGTACTTCAAAGTTAACAAAAAAAAAATTCTTATATAACGGAACTGAATAAGTGGCAAAAACAATGTTTATGACATGGCGGTAATAAAATTGTGATGGATATTATTTAACAGAAAGAAAACCACTGATTTGTGAATTTCACTTCACCGACTAAAGCTAGTGGCGAGCATAATCAAACACTGAAATAATCGGAAATAATATTTCGAAACAGTTTTTTGGGTGCCTTATTCCAGTTTATTTTATTTGGTAGAAAAATAATGTATACATGAGAAAAAAAAACTATTGGTCTCAAAAATATATTCATAGGGTATTTTAGGCCCTCTTCAAAACTCGCTTTAACAAATTCCTTCCTAACAAATTAATCGAACTGGATGGCAATGAAGATCCCCTGGTTGTACTCTGTACAGACGGGGTTAACTATTGTGGGGTGTCACATTAAAAAAATTCAATAATATGAACTCGGAGATTCTTCAGGTTTTTCAAGGACGACCCCTTTCGCTGCCTAATATTTATGAGAAATGTTGAAAAATAGGAAAGCCATGGTATATAGCCATTTATATATTATATTATATTATATTATTAATGGTATAGTTATAATAATAATATTTACTTTGCCCTTTGTCAAAACTTTTTAACTTGTCGTTAATCGGCATGGGGTGAAGCTACAGCTATGATTAGATATATATTGGGGCTAAACACATCTCACAAAACAATAATTAACATCACGTTCAAAAACCGTATCTACTCGTACATCCTACAGAAAGTCTATTAATCACAAATAGCATTCTTGATATAAGGAAGCTTTTTATTCTTAAAAAAATCTGTAATAACAGCATAAAATCCTCACCTTCCCACATATCTCATTCACAAAATACAAGCGCTAAATCTAGCAATCAATTTCAAGTACCCAACATCAAGTCCAATTCTGCCAAAAAAACACGAACCCTACCTCGCACCCCTGATATTCAATATCTTACTAAATGAAACCTCTCAACACATAACGCAAAACAACCTTAAATGGTTATATGAAAACACATGGCTAATAAACAAAAAAGGAATTACATCTTCAAGTTACTGACAAACTCTCCTAAATGTTATTCTTATTGCAATTATATATATACATATATGTTTAAATCTTTTTTTTTGATAAATATATATATATATATTAATTTAAACGTTTTCACTTTGTATTTTTAAATAACCTTTTCTACGTTTTAAAATAAAATATTGGTTTCAATACTTTTTTTAGTAGCTTTGTATGTATTCTTTTTTTTAACTTTGAATTAAAAAAAATTACTGTGGATTTTCTAATCATTTCATTTCATAATCCTTTATATGCACCTGTATATTTTTTATTGTTACCCGTCTCAGTAGAGTACATGTAAATGAGATGTATTAAAAACGACATCGCATTAAAAAAACTATATGAGAGTAGAAATTCGATGTCATCGACCTTCGTTCATTATTAATTATTTTTAGAATCGAAATGTTATCATAATAGTAATAATCGAGCACTTCGATTATCATCACTAACTAAAACACGTACACAAAAAGACCAACCATATTTCCGCATGGATGCACACTATACAAAACGCAAGACACCATAAATACACAAGACATAATAAGACACAAGAATATACCAACATCGTGATTAGGCCATTCCTGCCTTCACCTTCCACAGTGACAATGGCAGACTCGGTATAGATCTTTCATTGTCATTTACATTTCCTCTTTCTCACGACCCAGTCCAGGTAATTCTGTCTTTCTCCGAGCGATCTGGGCGCGATCCATCTCGAGATAATTAATTTCCTAGAGACAGCATTTCGGATTAGAAACCAAAGAAGCAAAGATCATTTTATCCAGTTGTCGGACACCTAAGATTACCATTCCGCCGGGGTTTTGGACCGTGAGAGTTTACATAACGCGGCATATTCTTGTTCGTATTGTAAGAGATAATTAATTGCTTCGGTTATTTATAGCCTTGACCGTCAATTGTAAATAAGGTATGGCTATTGTTTTCTTCACGAAGAGCCAGTTCCAATTATAAATACACCTGTTTTTTTTTCGATATTCCCCTCACTAGGGTCTATGTTTAGATTGAGTTTGTTTTAAATTTTATGAAGATTTTAAAATACCTTTCTTTAAGCCAGTCACTTAATTATTTTTATTTCTAACTAGCTATTGTTTACCCGGCCTTACTCGGGATGTACTTTTTTAATAATGTTATCACGTTGTCAATTCTTGATTACCGTTTTTGTGAATATAATTCATTAATTTTCTCTAAACAAAGAGTTATTCTTTCCCCTTGAGGGGTGTCAATATTGAAACAACATTTCACACATCGGTTTATCAGTATATAATTTGCATTCGTGAAAAGATTGTATTGGTATTTCAGTATTTATAGGGGTATCGATTTAGTTGTTCGTTTTTTACTCTCCTTTTTTATGTCTCTTTGACCGCGACCGCTCCACGGATGCCTCTTCTAATTTGCCTCTGAAGAGTTTCAATAGGTTGGTTTCTTTCGACACGGTCAACTAATTTCGCAAACATGCTGCTAAGAATTCTTGAATAAAGGAACATAACACGTTGCAGAGGTTTATGATAAATGAAGGACGAAAGTGCGATAATTACGTAAATCAAGAAATTCACTGCTTTAAAATGCTAATTATCAGAAATTTTAAAGAATTCAATGAATATAAATCACAAACATTTTCCTAAATTACCTTAAAAATTAATTAATACTTTTTTATTTATATACTGCTCCGCTATCTGTTTTTCCTTCTTACAAGTATATTTTATAGCATTTTATTAAAATACCAGCTGATGTGTATCCGGCCTTGTCGGGAATTGGAATAAAGTTATGAAGTTGTGAATTCTTGCTTGTCGTTTGGGTGCCATAATTGATTTGGCGGCGAAAGTAATGCCTTATGACGATTATTACTATCTCTAAACAAATAAACATTTATTTTTTTTATTCCTAACATTTATTTTTTCAAAATATATCTAAATAATAAGTAGGTACCTACTTGTATTTTCCATTTTGAAAATATTTTACCCAAACAAACCTTCTTCTTTTGAATAAGTAATATGTGGCTAACCAGAGTGGTATATATATAGGCTAACCTCAATACAACATGGCGGGTTCAATTTTTTTCTCAGTATTTTTAAAACGTTATAGTTTCCCATGTCCGTTTTGTTTATTTCTTTTTGGAAGTTAGATATAGAGAGCAATAAAATAAAGAAGTCGTATGATCTCTTCAGTAGTGAAGTATGAAGAATTTCTTTGTTTAAATGTACATATAAATTGGGCATGTACATTATCTCATTCTTGATGTTGTGAATGACTGGCTTTGGGTGAAACTTACTAACACAAGAAAACGTTATTGTTTGTTTTTATAATATCGCACGAGACATCTATCTGACCAGAGTCATAAGACTATGGCACTCCTAATATTGGAGAATGTTATGAGGTAAAAGAAATAGGGGGAAATAGGAATAAGAATGAATACAAGAAACTCTTTTAAGATCGATATAGTTTTTTTTATGGGTATAGGTAAATCATTTATAAGTTTCGTGCCTACGTAGTGGTGCACACTGCACACCGATAGTGGTTCAAATTGTTCCTAAATAGTTTGAAGATAAGTAACTTGAAAATAATTGAAAAATAATAATAATACATATAAAACAATGCGGTAAGTACCTATAATATAAATAATATAGATACATATTGGAGTGGTGCTAATGGACTGTATAAATTTTTTAGAGTTAACGGGGCGAATGAATTTCGATACAAAAACATGTCATAAGCAGTGGCGTGGTGACAAACTGCGATAGACAAAACAGGGCTGGTGTTTCGACTGATCTAAACCAAATGTTTTAAAATTATATTCCAAAAATTGTCACATATAAAATACTGAATATTTTTAGAAAATACGTGATATATAACAATAGATTTGATGTCGAAATTCGGATCATCGGTGGATGAGAGCTTTGTAATATTACAATGTAAATAGTTGGAACAAAGAATTTCATTTTGGGCGGCGGGCATGGATACCGCCCCCCCTGGAACCATTCATTGGACAAATAATACCTTTGCCATAGGTCACTCGAGTAGCTCGCTACGTTTGATGACTTAGCATGGTTGCCCGGGTTCATGGGTGTGGGATGTGTCCAGGTCTTGGCAGCGGATGCATCTGCCCACCAGCTGCATGGTTGGCCGGATCGAAAGAGGCTGGTCGAGGGAGACCCCTTGACAATTAATACTTCACTGTCCGCCAGATTCCTACCCAACCTTCATACCTTTCCCCTTTCCAAAGCTTCATTTCCTTAAAAATACCCTCCATACAGCACCCTTAAAGATGACATAAGGCCTGACGGAAATAATTTCCTCAGGGCCTTTTGTTTTGTTTAATTAATCATTTTATTACATTCATTCGAAACACATTAAACAAACATTAAAATATTGTCGAAATTAATATTTAATAACTTTATTTAATTTATTATAAATACAAACAAAATAATCTTTACGCTTAACTGGTTTCTTGTATAAATACATTAAATAAATAATAGTATAAATATCTTAGAGAAATGCTTAACAACATTATGTACACAAGCTATAATATCCATAGTTCATTATAATGTATTCACAGATGCAATGCAGCTTCGTACAACACTGAATTGCCAGAATGATGAGTTCTTGATGCGTACTATAAAAAACAATATCAAGTTTATTTTTTATTTTTTCATTTATTTTTATTTATTCATTAACTACGTATCAATTTCTAGACATTTTGTTTGAAGAGTTTTAATCATTATGTGTTTTTGTTACTTAATTTTAAGTGCAGTAATAAAATTAAGTAACAAAAGTAAATGGCGATTAAAACTCTTCGAACAATAGCAAGTCATTTATTTATCAAAAGGCATGTTTTTTTAATAGTTAAAATAGATTTAATAACACTTAATAAATAATTTTTTACTGTAATTTCATCATTATAGAATTCTAGACAGTTTACCGGCCCATTAAAACCGGAATTAGCTCATTAACGCTTTATTTGCATCTAGCAAATTAGTTTGTTTGGCGTCCAAATAATGTTCCACATACTTTCCAGGCAGGTAGGTAATGAAGATATTGGCGGCCTCGCGTGAAATTTTCAGAAACCTTCAAGCCTATCTCAGCCAGGATATCGGGTATCGTACAAGAGTTTATTTACCATTAGCATTAGTTTACACTAAGGGCTATCCTTTACATAAACAAGTCACAAGCAAGTAAATTGTATTTTATTGAATTATATTGTTTAACAATTTATTAATTCAAAATAATATGTAGTATATTTATGGCACGTTCCAGAGTGGTAGATACTGTCTGTATCGCCCCGGTGAAAGACCACCGTTCAGAATCGAAACATTTCTTGAAATGATAATTTTTTGATCAGATCTGTATAGCCAGGTACTTCCCCACCTTCCTCTTCCCTATCTCCTTCCCCTCCTCGACAATACCGTCAGACTCACAACGTACCTCAATCGGGGATGCCATAGTTTCACCAGCTCCAGGCAGTTGGGAGAAGCTGGGACTCTTGGGTTGGAGAAAATACTCCTTCTAATTGTTGAAAATATAGAATATTCGTGCATTCATGCATGTATTAACATAATAATTTTACGAGCTTGATATAATTTATTCAAGTAGAACCGTGCTTTGAACGTAATTTGAGCAAGCCCTCACTAAGTTTATCAAACTTAATTATCTTCCACCCCCTCTCCCCCTCCTCTTTCTCCTTAACATCATAGACTGCATATTTCTTCAGGTAGTAATAAATTATGATGTTCATTAGCAGACATCCGATTATATGCATTACCGTATTTGCATAATATGAATAATGCATTTTTTTAGCCTTTTTGTGCAAATTTAAGTATTTTTTTATCATTAGTTCGTAATTGTGCCTTTTTTCCGCTATCAAGGCAATTTCGTCCATTTTATTCTTCGAAACATGAGGTGTTCATATTAGAAATAATCGGAAAATTTCCCAAAGAGCTAAGTTTCAAATTCCTCTTCTTTTAAGCATATATTTTGGATTTGTTAGTGCACATTTTGGCATTGATGGTGAATATATCTAATATGTCTATTCATAATTAGTACTAGCAATAATTATAAATACACTAAAACCTTGCACCCTTTAGAATTACTACGTACGAGTACATAGAATGCATTGTTTTATTTTCCATGGTTAACTATTTTCTGATCTAAAAGAAAGAAAGCCAAAATCTTTTTAATTTGAAAACAGTACCAGCCAAATGTTTTATTTGCCTTAGATATACATAATAATTACAAATAACATTTCGTCGTATTCATGTGGAATAGTGCTCATAGTTAAATGGTTGAATGGAAGCAATTATGGAATATCCCCTCGCATTTTAGTACCGGGATCTATATTAAAAGAAGCCATGTTTAATATTTCTGATACTGTCAATTCGTCTTGATACTGTCAATTCGTCTTGAAATTCCAATGAAATGTTTTATTTAAACGATTTTTTTTAAATTTTCAGATCTTTTTTTATTTTAAATGTTTTATTTAAACGATTTTTTTTAAATTTTCAGAATTTTTTTTTTATCCTGACCGGTTTCAGTCTATCACGGCTATCTTTAGACTGGTACAATTTTTCCTTAAACTTTGGTATATAACTCCGGTAACCTGTGATTTTATATAACTTTTGTGCTATATCCTGGTTATATATACATCCTGTAGAGTTTAAGATATTTTATATTTATTAACATTATGAATTTATTTACGTATCTGGTTGTAAAACTATTAAATATGAAATATATTGTCCCTAATTCAACGCTTACACAGTCTTGGTAACAAATACTTAAATGATTTGTATGTATTTGACAATAATATAAACTTGGCAAATTTCGAGAAAAGGATGAACGAATTATTTCTACGTAGTTATATATCCCTGTGTATTTTTAGCTTTGGTGCAGTTTTTTTCTTCTTTCAAGTATAACTTACACAAAAGTACAATTACACTTTTTTTCATGTGCAATTTAACTTTTGTGAATATATTCGATTTTCTTTTTATTTTGATGTGATTTAAAAATGACGTATCTGTATGAAAAAGCTCTCTAGGCGTTTAAATAACAATAAATCAATAATAACCTGTGTTTTCATTAAGATGATTTTATGACGCATTTATATAATGAAAGGTTGGCGAATTCTGAATTTAATATGAGTTTTACTATTCGGTTTTCGCATCTTAGATGCTATGTTGTATTTATGTCACTGTTAAATTTCCAAATTTTTGGTCTGTTCAAGTAAAAAAAGAAATGGAAAAAAGTAAATCGCTTCAATAAATCGGCCAATGTTTACTTACTACTGTTCTGAAAAATGGTGAATACTAACGGATTACACTGTACCATCATGGAAAGTTTCAATCGTGAATACCTGATTCCGTCGATTCAATTGGTATAATTATTTGTTTTAGGAGAACGTGCCACAGTTCTATAAAACACAAATAGAGACGAAGTATCTTTATATTATGCATTGTTTTCACTCTGCTGTTTGAACAATAAATCTCAGAAGTTCGTTATTTTTTTTTAAACTCTATGAATATATTGGAACAGATTTTGGTAAAAGTTTACTTTAAAAAAATATCATTATGATAACCTCACAAAACTTAAATCTCAAAAAAAAACACAAAATCTTTATTTTTCACTGCACTTGAAAGAACTAATAAGATAATTTAAGGATCAAAATAAGGCTAAATATTTCCAGTTGGGACTTTTTAAAAAAGAAAAATACTTTTAGATTCAAGAAAATAAATAAAAAATATTTGCATGTGCGGAAATATAAAATGATGCACTTCATTTTTTACTTTATTTAAATAAAAACGCGTAAATATTGAGGGAGAATTGATGCCGCCATGTTCAATTTTTATATGACATAAGACCATAATATTAAATGTACTAAATATGTTCTAGGTTATTAGTTTGGGTTTTTCCTTTCTTAATTAGCCCAAACTAAGAACCAACATTTTCATTGATTCTTAGTTTGGGTTTAGAACCTAGCAACCTATTTTTTTAAATATCCAATTTATGCAGTGGAACTTCCGACAAAAATCACATTATACTAACAAAATTAAAGATGGTGTCAATTCCCCTTCAATATTTACTCGTTTTTATAAATAAAGTAAAAAATTAAGTGCATTGTTTTGTATTTCAGCATGCGTAAATATTGTTTTAATTATATTTATGAATCTAAGGGCGTTTTTTCTTTTAAAAAAATATATGGGTTTTTCAAATCAGTCTCAACTGGAAATATTTACCAAAATAAGATGTTTTCACCGGCAAGTAATTAAGACGAATATGAAGATTGCTTGTTAAAATTTAAAAAGTTAACATTATTGCAGTAGAAACTTATTTGTTAAATGTAAATTTTCACACTTAATCCTCTTTTTGTGGAGAAGAATTGAGGGAGGTCGTAATGGGATGCTGGAGTTATTCTGTCAGCCGAAGGCATTGGAAGCCACTTTGTTCAGCACAGATAAGCCTCAGGGAATCTGGTGAAGTAGAAGCTTTTCTACGATATGTTCAGAAGATTGTAGATATATATCCACATTAACCAAATTCAGCACACATCCCGTTTGTGCATCAGATAGGTTTGGTGAGGCCCGCGTCTTCCGGGGTGTTGTATTGTGGTGTTTAATAAGAACACGTTTACAAACGCAGTGTCATTGACATTGACACTCCCGTTGACAATCGATTCACAAGTGCTTGACAGGAAGAGGTTATGATGTAAAGACAATCCTATAGAAGTAGTCATATACAATATAATAGAATTATTTTAATAATTCCAATATAGGGAAGAAAGAATCCTGGCAAATCAATAGATAAGTCCACAACAAGGTGCTTGTTTTTCACGTCCAAAGTCTGCCGCTGAATTTGCAAACCACCTTTTTTACAATGCCATCCTGAAATTGTTTTGCAAATTATAATTTTTTGTCAATGTCAATCTATCTTGTTGTATATTTAAAGACGATTTTAATTTTTTTACTTATCTTATTGTAAAGCTGTAACGATTCTCCGTAACACTATTAATAAAATACACAAGCAGTATAAGATTCAGTGTGTTACTACCCCGTTATGCAAGTCTGCTCTAGGGTGGTATGAAAGCTTACAAAGTTGTTTATCGGGTGGATAACATTATACTCTTACTGAGATGTTTCAAACAATATTTACAAACTAAATACAACGGTTAAAGAATTAGAAATAAATTGAAGAAGAAAACAATTTATGGGGTAGAACATATTTGTGTTTGAAAAGTAAAAAACATACAGTTTAGTTGGTATGGAGCAATAATATTAATTTACTTGTTAAAAAATGCCACGGAAAAAAACCACCATTTAAAACAAAAAGGTTAGTTGAATGGCTTTAGCCGTGTTTAGTTATCTGAAATGCCAGGTGGCAACCATCCTTCATCTAATCTTCTTCCTCTCCCTGATCCTTTCAGCCTCATAAAATCGTATAATTCGATTTTTTTTAAACCACTGTCCAATGTTTTAATTTATGGCGGATGTAGACATGTCATGATCTTATTTGCATTTTTTAAATGATTAATTGTATTATTGACTCACCTTCTTTATTGCAACTCATTCAGTTCAACATTCCTTGCCGTAGACGTAGAAAGAATTAATTGCTTTTCCTCAATAAACACTCTACTAATTATGGGTACCTTTCTCCACTGCCCAAAATGTCGAGATTTGTTAACTCAAGCCAGGGCAATGAACATTTTGTTACCATTCTTAGTGACTTCTGTAAGGCTTTACGAAATTACAACCGTAAGATTATCACTTAGAATGTCTAAAATCATGGACTCTAATAAAAACATGTTCAGGCTTTGACTTGAATGTTCTCTCAAATGTATGTTTTTGTCCTCTTTTTGTCATTTCTTCATTCTTGTATTATGTATGTGCTGTTCTTTTTCTGTAGCTCTTGTTAATTTCATTTCATGTTATGTATTTTGTGTAATTGGACATTGGTCCGTAAATAAATAAATAAATAAATAAAATAAATATTACGTCACGTATTAATCATCTTTGTAGAGTGCCGACTACGAGGAGGTGAGCTACTCCGCTAAATTACTACCTTCCTTCTTTTCGTTTTCCAAGACGTTCAGCCCCCACGCTCTTTACCTTGAACTCCCTCTCCACGAGCCGCATCTGTTCATACAGAAATAGGTAAAAAAGTGAAGCAAATAAGTATTCGCTCCCGGGATGAAAATGTTTTTATAAAATTTTCAAACGAAATTGCTTGTCCTTTGCGAATCTAGAATTTCTAGAGATTTTTACGTTTCTTTTTTAATTCCAATTTCCATTTTTCCAATAATGTTTTCAATGTAAAATGTTTTATTTATTTTAGCTGTTTTTTGATTTGTATAAATGAGCACGTTTCATAACTATTAATAGTTCCATCTCTCGACATTTCTTCGCAATGGCTGACGCTGAGAACAGGGTGGAATAACGTCAGGGGCGTTTTGATGTTTTGGATTTTAAAATATTTATCATAATAGTTTTATTACTTGTAAGAATCTTGGATTACTACGGACATCGACAGAAAGAGCCGTAAAGGGCCATATTTTAATGACGTAACCATCTGTACTAACCAATTTGATGTACGTTCTTCTATGTGAAAACTATGCAGGGAAACTCGAGGGTTTAGAGTCTTTCAAATATTATAGCTTTGTTTAATTAAAAAATAGAGTCCTCAACGTGCACCCTAAAGAAGTAACCATGAGTTACTAATACCGGGGTGGGAAAGTGGTGGGTAACCTCGACTGTACGAAAAAACTATATTTTTATATTGAATTTTGTATTTTATTTATGATAACTGAGTTTTCGTAACTGGATTGTTTACACGTAACTGAAAACATCTGTAAAAACCCAATATAAATATACGAATTGTGTATTCGGTAACACAAAATTTAAAAAAGGTATGTCACGATCTTACGAACACAAGACTAGGTACATACCTGTAATTTTATGGCGATTCACAATGATTTTTGATAAATATTTTAATTTTGTTATATTTGGTGGATAAAGTATCAAATGAGTTGATAAATAATTGACAGAAAATAATTCACTTTGTGGCTGGTTGTCATTATTATTTTTATAACTATTATTATTATTATTTATCTCTTAATACTATATATATAACTATTCGTGGGACCTGTAAAAAAATTCAGTATCCCTCAGATATTCAAATTATCCAAAATGATATTGTTCCTTTATTCAAAATAAAATATAGGCACATCACCCTATCACCAACAATTTTAGAAGGGATCGGCATTTTTGGGGAAAAGCCATTCGAATCTCCCGTTCCGTACTGTCAATAATATGATCAATGACATTAATGAGTGATGAATGAATGGCCCAACTCTTCCATTTTATACTGATAGCTCTAAATCCCCTCACCTTGGTACACGTATTAACGATTATCACAATAATTCTAGTGATAGAATATTGCATTCAATTTCAAATCATTTTTCAATATTTTCCTCCGAGTACGTTGCAATAATTGAGTCTCTCAAATATGTAGTCAAAAATATGTTCGACCATTGTCTTGTTCTCCCTGACTCTTTAAGTTCCCTCAAAAAGCTTAAATCTAATACTCTTTTTGTCGTGATGATCACTTTGTATTCCTAATTTGGGGACCGCAAATAAGTTCCATGCAAAGCTCTGGAAAACCGTAGATCTAATTTGGATACCTGGACATGTTGGCATCGCGGGTAAGCGTCCAACTCTTATAAATCATATTACCTTATGTAATAATCAAAGAGAGATCTTGCAATGTTTGGGCAGAGTATTAGCACATTGTTAATCAATTCAAGGAAGTCTACTATGCGTCGATACAAAGGTTTCGATAATTTCCACATATTTCCAAAAAAGAGATTTCATCCCTTATTCGAATGAGAATTGGACATTGCTCCGTTCCCTCTCCCTTTTTAAAGATCACGTTCTTCTACCAGATTGTACGTTCTGTGGTCTAGGAGCGGGAACTTTAGATCATGTATTTTTTTGTTGTCCCTCTCTAAACAAATATCCTCTCTTCTATAAAGCCTTATCTAAAATTGTTTCCCCTTCGTTCAATATCTCATCTCTTCCAAGTCTGAACTCGATTCCAATATTCCATGAAATTATGAAATTCGCCCATTTAATTAATATCATTGTATAAATTCGCACGGTTCCTATTCTTCGAGTGGTTATATTCAAATAAATGTAAGCGATCTTTTCACATGCCCTCCAATTCCTAAGAGTCCTCATTTACTTCCGCCGCAGAGCTAGTTATAGTTAGGTAAGATTCTATTCATCGAAAACTCGTTTAACAAACTCCTGCAGCTCGGGTTGCTTGAAGTAGCTCGAATAATAGCAGTGTTTGTTTTGCAAAGATTTCCCGAGCGAAAGATTTTCTTATTAAAATGCGCATTTTATACAATAAAGAAAAAGTTGAGTGTTCCGAGAATAATTGCACTATCAAAGAGCTTCTGCTTTAATGAGCTACGACAGAAAAGAGGTTTAATAGATGTTATTTTAGTGTCCCACAATATTCTATTCAGCTCTTTTTAAGTCTAAGTTAAGGATCCCTCCTCTTGCAAGGCTGAAAGTGGACAATCATGAAATCAAAAATTGCCAAAACATAATTTTGTAATCATCGTAATAGTGTGTTTGTTATATGAATGGTTTACCGATAAAAAGGAAGACTATTTTAGACATTTCGTGCTCTATTTGTTGAAAAACAGCTGCTTTTCATATCACCACCACCTTAATTAGTAAATTATTTAAGTACATTTTGGAAACATTAAGTTCAATTTTTTAAACCGGTTTGAGTTTGAAAATGTTAACATTCGATTTGAAACTACTTTACGTAAATAATAAATGCATGCAATAAAATTTGTTTCGTTATAAGTTAAAAAAGTCAAAGTAAAAAAAAATTATTTAAAGAATGGAGAATTTTAGGATTTACTTGAAGATCAAAGTTATGAATCACGAGTAATTCCAAAGCTAATCTATGCTGCCCTAGCATAAATATTTATTCAATCTAATAACATTTTTAAATTTCTAATCTAGGCATTTTATTTCCTTTTTCATTTTATTTTAATTGATACGTTTATTTTCTAACTTATTTTTCAGGTATGAGGTTTTCGTAGTAACATATATGTATTTAAATTCAAATCTAAATAAGAAAAAAACGGATTTACGTAAATTACTAAATAAGTTCACGATGGAGTGCTAATACCAACCCTGATGTATGGCAGTGAGCCATGGAATTGGCAGAAGAAGGATGAAAGTAAACTGAATGCCGTAGAAATGAGATCTCTGAGGCGAAAGTGTAGTAAAACCATGTATGATGGTGTGAAAAATATTGAGATTCATAAAGAATGCAAGGCTGATGTAAGCGTAAAGAGTAATATTAAGAGAGGGACGCTTAGATGTTTAGGGCATGTAGAGTGAATGAACGAAAAAAGGAGTGTAAGAAAAATATATGACACGAATGTGAATGGAAGAAGAAGCTGGGGACTTACGAAGAAGACATGGCACGATCAAGTGAGTCAAATGCTTGATTTTGGCCATGTCAGAAGTCGGAATAATAGAAGAGAATGTATGAGACGATGTATGAAAGTGAATGAAGGAAGAAGTGTATGCCATGATCGAGTTGTTTGGCGGTCCGTCCTTTCTGCCTACCACTGCGGTGGAACGGCGTGATGGTTAGTTAGTTTACTAAATAAATTGGCGATATTAATTTCGTATTCTAAAATACGATTGTTTTTTCAAACATGTGTATTTCTTCCATGAATTTGATGATTATATTGAGAAGACAACTCTAATACATCAATTTGGATTGAGTAAAACGTTTTCACGTAAAATAGGCAAGTTGAAAGTTAGCATCCTATCTGAAACTTGATTTATTTAAAACCTTCGGGTTCGGGGTTTTAGGAACTGGATATTTTAAACCACCTCCCCTACCATTAATTAGATATGTACCAAACAAACGTTTATTTAGTAAGACATTGAATATAACAATCAATATTCAATATCCACAAGGAGATGGATAAAAAGCGAAAGAAAATGAAATAAAAAAACCCGTTTCTTTTCTAAACAGCCTTAAGGGTAAGGTCATAGACTCAGTAAGATATTGAATATAACAACCAATATTCAATATCCACAAAGAGATGGATAAAAAACGGAAGAAAATGAAATAAAAAACCCCGTTTATTTCCTTGTTTTGATCGACATCCGCAATGTTGATTTTGTAATGCCAAAGTTAAATAAAATAAGGTTTTAATCACAAATAAGATTTTGTAATTCCAAAGTTAAATAAAATAAGGTTTTAATCACAAAGGAGATTTTGCAACTCCAAAGTACCTGTTCATCGATGCTTCATTTTTGGTTTCAGACAAAATACAAATAAAAAATGCAGCTTCAGCCTATCTCTCTATTAGGACTGTTCTGTTTTATATTTATTTATTATTTTTATAAACAATAATTATTAATCTAAAACACTCATCCAAATTGAAAAAACCCTTCCGAGCAAAGATAAATGTCGCCGGCAGGACTCGAACCCGCACCCTTCTAATATCCGGTCAGATGCTCTACCGTTGAGCTACGTCGGCTTATCGCAAACCCGCCAAGTTAATCAATATATACTAGTGTTCCATTCAATAATTACTGTTTTTATTATATTTTCACCTGTAAACAACCAACTTTATTAGTATGAGAGAGGCTTGTAACGGCTAAATCCCTCAAATAGATGGCGTCGAGACAAATTATGTCTACATTTTATTGGTGAAAATTGCTCAAAAAAAAAACACTCATCCAAATTTTGGATGAGTGTTTTAGATTAATAATTATTGTTTATAAAAATAATAATTGTTGCCCTTTGCGCTATGCACAAAAATCTTGTCTTAAGTTTTTAAGAACTTTAGTTTATCAATTAATTTATATTTATTTATTTAATTTCATTAAATAAATTAAATGACAACAAAAACATTAGCCACTCATCTCACTAGGACAATACTGTCTTGAGATGAGCGGCTTTACAATTTAATATGTGGGATATTATTATTTTAGTAAGTGGGTTTTAGAATATAAGATCTAATATGCAATACAAAAGAGATCCCTCGAGCAAATGTGCCTAAAATCATGTACAAAAGGTTGGCTATATGTAGTTTTTCGTATTTAAGTATGGATTTTGTATTGAATGTTTGAAAAATGGCCATTTTAAGATCATCTTCCGCTAATTTTTGTGGAAAACTGAATAAATGAGCGTAAAGTTCCTTACCAAATTCATGGAAATGTTCCATTTTGGCCAAATTTTGCAACTTTTTGTTATCTTTAAATGATTAATTTTCCGTAGGATAATCTTATTAGCCTTCGTGTACTGCACGCCACTGCATATAGAAGATATTGGAGACGCCCCGCGAAAAAATGACACGATCGAGTAAATCAAATCTTCGAGTCGGGTCATATAAGCGTCATAGTAATAGAATACTATGTACGCAACGACGCGACGTATGAAATTGGACGATGTATGTTATTAAAGTTAGGAATGTATGCCAACATAGAAATTTATGACGTTTCAATGCCTTTATCAGTGGTATGTAGTTCATATAGGCTGAAAAGCTGAGCCCACCTTAGAAAAATGACATGGAAACTTTTTATGATGATTCAATACGCGTGTTTAACAAAAAAAGAAAATTCAATTTGAATATATATAACAGTTACCTACATTTATTCTCATTTGTCGACCTAGTATAATAATCTGCAGAAAATAAAAATAGATATTCAAGGCTACCAAAATACATAATGTTGAAAAAAATATTCAATCGAAAAGACTGCAGCCTACCCTCGGTCATTGAGCAATTCACCCC
Source organism: Halesus radiatus (assembly GCA_022606495.2). Lineage (NCBI taxonomy): Eukaryota > Metazoa > Arthropoda > Insecta > Trichoptera > Limnephilidae > Halesus > Halesus radiatus. Next base: position 196,804 of record JAHDVE020000625.1, read on the forward strand.
ACTGCCCTTTGCCTACCCCTGCGGAGAATTGACGTTGTAGTAAAAATGTAACTAAACAGAAAATATTTTTAAAGCCATACGACAAGCCAGAAGCCTAAAAAAATTTTTAAAGATGCGTCCGAGAAAAGTAGGTAATGGTTTTACACAGACACCATCAGAATCGCCCTGGTCTAAGACCACCATTCAGAATCGACACGTTTCCTGAAATGGATTTAGTCGAGTTTGGTAACTAGGTCTGAATAGTCCGGAACTTTCCTACATCCCTAATCCACATCTCCTTCCTTTTCTTTCCCATTTCCTTCAGCCTAATAGCATACCCAAATTGGGTGTGCCATAGTACCACTGGCTCCGAACAGTCGGGAGCAGTTGGCACTCTAGTGCGATATTCATATAAAAAAGACAATTCACAAATAGCTTTTTGTACAAATATGTATTGGCATGTTCACCCCTTTGTTTAACAATATTTTTTACTAAGTTATATATATTAAGGTATTTTTTCACTAGAAAGTATTTTTTATCCACATTTTTATGGTAATAATGCGGGTTTAGTCACGCCATGATGCTATAGCTTGCCCAACCCAGGAGTTTTGGAGTGGATAAACAATATTTTGAAGTAGCTATTGGCAACAGATTCCATGTTTAAAAAGTGACCCGCACGCCATGACTACTAAACTACAGCCTGTGGCTTAATAAAATTACTCACTCTGCATCCTCAAATTAATATAACTGAGTTCATTACCAAACACACGATTGCTTTATTTCAAATTCAAGGGGAAAGGGACGTCGGAGAGGGATTATTTATTAATTCGATATAATAATAATATTATTACGCAAAATATAGTGTTTATGAAAAAATTTAACTACACCATATTGTTTTTTTTTCTAAATTTCTTCTTAGTATCGGACATACCTTCATAGAATTTTTTGAGGATATTCAAAATTTAAATTATTTTTTTTAGTCATACATGGGACGGTCAAAAAATGTCATATTACTGACCTGCTTTTGATAAATGCTAAGCCAATGTAATTTTTTTAAATATGTAATTAATATTTTTCTCTTAAAAAACATTGAATTTATCGTATTGCGTAATAATATTATCATTATTTAGAATTAATTAATAATACCTCTCGTACTCCCCGCTTAAACGTACTCCCCGCTTAAAGTACCACCAACTTTATTTAGTCGTATATCTTTCTACGCTGTCAATTCTCTGGATTCTACTAAGCCTGGTCTCCGGTCTGACGGTCTCCATGGTTGAGTGGTTACGATCCTTGGCTACGAATCCGGAGATCGAGGGTTCGAATCCCGGTGAGCGCAAGTAAATTTTATTTGATTATATTGTTATGTTATGTGTTATTTCCTAATTTTTTCTTTAAAATAATATGTAGTATATTTGGGGCACGTTCCAGATTGGTAGATACTGTCAGTATCGCCCTGGTGAAAGACCACCATTCAGAATGGAAACGTTGCTTGAAATGGCTTTAGCCGTGTTTGGTGACCAGATCTGAATAACCAGGTACTTCCCCACATTCCTCTTTCTCATCTTCTTCCGCTCCTCAATACCTTCAGTCTCACAACATACCTCAATTGGAGATGCCATAGTCTCACTGGCTCCAGACGGTTGGAAGCAGCTGGGACTCTTGTATGATATCGCATAAAAAAAGCCCACTCCCTCATGGTCCGGTAACAAGGGAGCATTTTATGGTACAAACCCTGCGCAGCAAAGTCTGCAAACTTTTATTATTTATATACTCTCATGTCATTGTACGACCTAATGCCACATTTAATAGTAACCTTTTTAAAATTATTTGTGCTATATTATTATGCTTGTAATTAACTGTGACATTTAATTATTGTTTATGATATATTTATACCGTTGATATTAAATAACAAATAATTTTTAAAAATTTGTGCTGTGTTATATATTTTTGGCTATGTCATGTAAGGTCTGGCGGTATTTTGAAATGCTAAAAAATATGATTAATAATATTTACATGCCTTGATTATTTTTCCTTCACAATTTCTCACTTTATATTTGAAGAACACCAGGCAGCTAATTTTAATATCTCGGGGTAAAAAGCGTAATGAACTAGGTGACTCAATATATTATGCCTATCGAATATCGATACGTGTCGTCACTTTATTTTAATAATTTTTCGTCATTTAGCCTAATTAAAATTTTCCCATTGTCTGCTTCCTATCTTTCAGTATTCATTTCCATTTTAGGAACGAGTCTATCAATTTAATCCCTGATCCTCGCTCCATCTCTGCTGGCGTGTTTCTGGTTCCCTTTTTTCTTCTGATCTCCATTTAAGCAGGGTATCGCACCAATTATCTTTTTTCCTTGCTACTTGGCCTGGTCAAATCCATTTAAGTTTTTCCAAGTCCGTTACGTGGAAATGGTCTCTACGCCATTTATTTGTGTTATGGTCTAGTAGATTTACTCCTACCATGTTTCTAGGGAAAGGGAATCTAGCAGTAATAATATCTGGTAACAAACCAAGATCGTTAAACATGTATACTAATGGACTGTTTGTTTTGTTATGTTTAAGTTTATTGCAGTTTTTAGTGCACCAGGCTAACCGACGTTTCGAGCCTGAGACCACTTGAAGCCATAGTTAAGTTAAATTCCGATGGGGAATATAGCATACGACTTAAAGAATTAAACCTGGTAAGTATGATTAATTATCGTGTATCAAATACGAGAATCCATGCTTCATTTGATATAGTTTCTTCTCGCACTCATTTCATGTACAATTCTTGTTTACAGAGCATCATGTGAAATGAAGACTGAACCTTTTTCTGTTGATATTTTTAAATTGAATAAAATTGCTTCCCATCAAAGACAGATATACATAGAATAAATTAGTTAAGAATTGTTGCATAATAACTAACTTTAATACTCTTTATGTTATTTATAGTTTTCTATGTATTTATGTATATTAAAACCCAATGTACGTCCAAGAAAATAAACAAAATAAATAAAAATAAAATACATAAACACTCATAACCTAGTGATAATATCGCGAATACCGGTAAATTTATAGCATATCAAATAATGCATATTGAAGAAACGAAGACCTGTACGTGATCGAAATAAAAATAAAATTTCGGTCAAGCATCAGAAATGAATCAGCGTCTAACTTATTCATATAGACTCCAGAAATAAAATCGTTTAAATTGAAATCTAACTGTTATGTCAAGGGTAAGCAGAGAAGATGGACAGCCATACATATCTGTATTTGCACACATTTCTTGCTTCATTTACATCCATAGATCGTTGCATACGTACTCCTCTTATAGGTTCGCGTATTTGATTAACTTGCTAGTGCCATATAATCTTCACGCATCCCGACTTGTTATTCAGTAATTGCAAAATCGTATTTTTTTTTAAAGTATTAAATAAATTAGTGATACATAGATCTACCTAGGATGAGTAACGTGATCATAAATAAGCCTTGAGGCCGCAGTTACGTTAGGTTAGGTTAGGTTGTCCCATGTAATGTATATAATCTAAAACTTATCGCCCCAACGTCCTACTGATTAAACCATAAATATCTTTAAACGTACCAAAATAACGCTGTATTTGAATCCATGTGTTAGGGTTGGGTTATTTGAAGTTAATCTACATGATAACCTAACAAGTAGGCTTGGTTGACCGACGTGAATCTAACCCGTAACCTTAAATCTAGTAACAAAGTTAAGATGGCCATTAAATATATAGGTCATAATATGTGCTTATACAAAATTGACGAAATCTGGACCTACCTTAAGGGCCAGCAATCAAAAATGGCCCTAAATATCACTTGCATGTTGCTAACTCAAGCAATATCACAAATTATTTATCTGTAAATTCTGTATCGGTAGTTATAAAAAAATATTCGGTTTCAAAGGACAAAAATCCTCAACTTGTAAATCTTAAATTCTATAAAATACATACCAAAATGTCTGAAAACAGGTGCAGCTCGAAAACCAATGACAGCAATTTTTAATTTTATACCTAAAATTCCACTACGTATTTCATAGAATTTAAGGAATACAACTTGAGAATTATTGTCTTTTAAAACCTTATTCATTTTAATATATAAATATATATAATTAACAGATAAATCATTCGTAGTATTTTTGAGTAAGCGTATTTTTGTATGCTGACCGTTAAGCATAAACATCGCATTGACCAAAAATAAGGGTGTATTTAAAGCCACATTTACGTAAGTGTTCTAAGGTTATTGTGGATATACAATATTGTAGTATAACCGAAGAGTCTAGAATACGATATTAAGTCCTATCATATACTTGGATTCCTATCCACCAAACCAAGAAGTTTGTTACAGTTACAGCAAATCATATTGTAATATTTTAGGTATATTGTAGACGAAGTCGCCTAGACCTAACTTACTTGGAGAGATTAGTTTATTCGAATAGCATTCATTATACAATCCAAATCTTAATGACCAAACCATACAAGATATTTTGGTTATACCACAATAAATTTAATTATAATGAATTGCAGAAACCTAGACCCATCAAGGAAGAGCATTGCGATCACACCAAGAGAAGGAAGTGCTTGAAGCTGACGCTGGAGCTAGGAGCATCCAGATGCTATGGAGAGGACCGGACAAGTTAGGCTCGTCGCGGCCGAGGATGGCTTGCTGGCCGCGAGGAAAGTTAGCTAGCCCCGCGCAGCCTTGGGGAGGGAAGGCCGCCCAGCGCTATAAGAGCACGCCGCACCGACTGCACATCACAGGCATCGCCACCGCAGCACCGCGCGCTTCACACCATGGGAGCGAGCAAGTTGACACTGGTCAGTCAAACATATCTACATTACTATCTAACCAACCAACCTACCAGCTCCGGTCAAACTAACCAACTCTTCTTACCGATATTCATATTCATCTCTCAGTGAACTTCAATCCTGTCCAAGTTAAAAACCCAATCTCGGTGAATAATTCAAATTAAATTGTTTATGATTTTCTTTCAACCCTCCAGATGTAAGCTTTGAGCTTGCGACAAATAAAAAAAACGATATCTCCTCCAAATCACAACAGTTGGATAATACCATGTTTATTAAAAGTTCACTATTTCCGCATAAAATAAAGCATCTATTTTTCTTCCAAAGTTCAGTCAACTTTAAAGATTTTGATTCGCTTTTTTATCAGTTTTCCCATTAACCGGATATCATTTCTGACATTTGTTCAGTCGTCCGCGACAAGTTTGCAGTTTGACCAGGGCTCGTAGTGTTTATTTTATTTATAATTTTGTTTTTTAAATGTGTTTTGGTTATGCATTAAACTTTGTATCGTGGTTTGTTTAATATAGTTCAATTGATTTCGTGACGTGAAATAAATAAACTAAAAATTAAATACAGAAAAATGATTTCAGATTTTTTTAAATCAATACTTTGCGGTTTATTGTATGATTTTGTTTTTTTTGTGAAGATATAGGCCATCTGTGTTAAAAAGTTGCTTTCCCTAAATATAATTTGTCAGTGAAAATTAAATAACCTTTGCACATTTAAATAAATTCAATAAATATCGTGTTATAATAAAAAGTGTAATCTCTCTATTTTTTGTACGTGTATCGTAACGTTTAACATAACATACTCGGGCATGCATCCGTCAGAATGTTAAATGTATTTATGTTCTTATTAGAAAGAAGTGTTTATGCAACGAGATATAAATATCAGTAAAAGAAAGCATAGCGCAAATCGCACTTATCATCAATCAACCTAGACTAACAAGACAAGGTGAAATCTAAAATGAAGCAGTCATATGCAATGTCGTATTGCGCCTTCCAAATCGTGAGCAATTATTTAGGCATCTATTACGTATACGGGCTCTGAACAAGGTACTCCGAATACATTATTCATTAACATTCTCAGGCTAGCGAGCGTGTATTTTTTCGGAGATCACCGTATTAGATACTTTCTTTTTTTCTTTTGACATCAATTTATTACCATATTGTCTTCGGTGAATCATCTCGGGTACTATTAGATTGCTATAATCAACATGAATTGGATACGGCCGAAAGGGATTATTGTTAACACTGACTGTTGTATTATATCATATTCACTAGCGATGTTTTTGTTGTTTGTTTATATTTACATGCGATTTCTTTAAGATGTATTTGTTGCTCGATGTACATGACTATCCTGCCTCAATGTATTCACTGATTAAAATATAAATGCATCGAAGGTATGAAAAACTTTCACTCGGTGCGTTGCGAATATGCATTTGATGTTTATATTGTATAGGGGCGCACTTGTGTTATGTGGGTTATTTTCGCTAATTCCATTCAACATGTACCTTTAAGCGTGTTTTTCCAGTGTACAGTGATTATAGTTCCATCGTATATTATCTTCTTGAAAATTGTAAATATTTCAATAAAACGAATTATGGGTTAAAACAACGATGTCTCTTTTAACAGAAAAAAACGGTTAGTTTTAAAAGTCTGACAAGAAGCCTAATTTGATATTTGTTTGTAGAGGGTAAGTACTTTATAATGTCTGAGAACTGTTCGCTTTTGCCGAGCATTGTGCTGTGCAGCTCCCCACTGGGACTGGCGTGGAAGCCTTGTGACCTGCGCGACATTCATTGTTTTGGAAGATATAATGGGAGTCATTAGAGCTGCCCGAAATAATGAACATGTTTCAACGCCTTAAATATATTTCTCAAGTGCAAGTTGTTTTATCTTCATATATTATGTAAATAGAGCATTAATCTAGTTTCCTCACTTTGTAACAAAGGCGAAGACTAATTTAGTGGTTTAATTTAATCAAATTCTATATCCGGTTGGTGGAACTCTGCTAAACCAAAGCGGCACACTTAACTCTCATTGACATAAAAATAATTCACAATTAATTTAACTAAAATCACCTCGTTTCAGCGCTCACTGCGCGCGGTTCAAATAATAATATTATTTATCCATGTCACTACCGGTAAATTAGCTTGAGAAACGGTAATACTTGTATAATTAGTTAATTTAAGTCATACATCTTCTTGAAATATCTCACACGATTACAGTGATCACGTAAGAGAACAATCGCGGAGTCCGCTTCCGTTCAGGTTCAATGGCATTCCGAATAGCTTCGTCCCTCGTGAACAATTAATTATCACGTCATTCTGGGGACGCGATTTCTTTTCACAAACATACAAAAGTGAACGTGCCAAAACATGAATTCGTTTCGCTGTACGTTGGAGTGCAAGCAGCAGGGTAACTGTACCCGGTCCAAGTCCCGTACAAAGGGGCACCATACATGGGTGCCCGAGGAAAGTTGTTTTGTCAGTACGGCATACCTTGATCGAGTAAAGTTATACAAGCCACTATCACTTCATCGTAATAACCGTCAAATCACGTGATCGAGAACTTAAGTGCACTAACATTGATATTCAAAAACATAGCATTAAAAAAATCCTTTATATCTTTAGTTTGAATGGAATTTAGCGTACTCGAAATTCACTTTCCATCTCGAAAGCGAAAGGTGTCAAAAGGAGTAATAATAAATTCGTAATTTGAGTAGGTTACGATTTACGCTAGTAGTCGATGAGTAAGTTTCCACCTACTGCAAGGAGAATTGGTGTGCAATCGAAGGAAGATAAACAGACCAATCACGTCCACTTGCGTAATTCTAAGGCGCCTCTAGCTTTCACAAACCGGCAAACACGAGTATGTTGACGACGAAACAATGCGCCCACTAAGCATCCGCGAAAATACTGCCGATTGTATAACACCGATTACTGTGCGGGTATTACAATAACATCTTCTTGTATGGGACGATGTTGTCATGAAAAGCAGATTTAAATCATGGTGGTCGTTGTGGTCCTACGTACAATGGGGGAATATGTTGCCGAATAAAACGCATCAGTTAGATTTAAATTATTATTTTGTACATTTGTAAACATTATTCCTTAATATACAAGAAACTATTCTTTATTACAGGTTACCCTAGGGGTAATTCTTCACGTCGTGCTCATCACTTCGAAAGCAGTCGTTGATCAACAACAGCCACTGCAGCAAACCCAGATCGCTGAGAAGAAAGTTGGGTACGACTATAGTGGCCCATCGGGAGGAGATATCCACGATCACCATGACGAACATCATCATCATGAGGAGCATCACGACCATCACGAACATCACGATCCCGGCTATTGGAAGAAGAAGCTAACATGGAAGGACGGTTGGAAGAAAATTTGGAAGCCAGCCAAAAAACAAATTTGGAAGCCAGACTGGAAAAAAATCTATAAGCCTATTTGGGTACCAACGCAGGTCTCCGTTTGGAAAGATATTCAAATTCCAGATTGGAAGAAAATATGGAAACCAATTTGGAAAGAAATCAAATTACCAGCATGGAAAGAAATTCAAGTACCCGACTGGAAAAAGATATGGAAGCCAGATTGGAAACACATAAAGGTTCCCGCTTGGAAAGAAATTCAAGTTCCTGATTGGAAAAAGATACATGTTCCAATATGGAAAGAAGTACAAGTTCCCGCATGGAAAGAAATTCAAGTCCCCGCTTGGAAACAGCATTGGATTCCAGAATGGGTTAAGGTCGGAATTCCTGGAGAAAAGTTCCTGGGTAAAGACCATGATGGCTGGGAGTATACTTCTCATGATTTGTGGAAGAAGAAACTGGTTTGGAAGTCTGTGTGGAAAAAGTATTGGAAGCCAGCTAAGAAGCAAGTGTGGGTAACTGATAAGAAACTTGCATGGAAAGATGAATGGAAACAAACCTGGAAAACAGAAAAGAAACAAATTTGGGTTGATGACAAGAAACTTGTATGGAAAGAAGCTTGGAAACAGATTTGGAAACCATCCAAGAAATTGATCTGGGTTCCAGACAAGAAACTGGAATGGAAGGAGGCATGGAAACAGATCTGGAAGCCAAGCAAGAAGCTTATCTGGGTTCCTGATAAGAAGCTGGAATGGAAGGAAGCCTGGAAACAGATTTGGGTACCAGCATGGAAAGAAATATGGCTACCCGCGTGGAAGAAGATCTGGAAGCCAGTTTGGATTTCTGAGTGGTTCCCGTCTCCCGACCACCACGATCACCACCACGAGCACCATGATGACCATCACCACGAACACGGATGGGCGGACAGAGCTGACGGACAAGCGCAGGGCTCCGAGACCAGGGCGGTGGTGGCCCCCGCACCTGCCGCTGCCGCGCCCGCGCCACAGCAGGCCGCCCAGTCGCTGCCCACAAACCCCGCAACAGTCCTGTGGCCGAGACAGTAATCCAAGTGCGTGTTTTGACTACCAATCATAGTCAATCTGAACGGGACTCGAAAGTTTAGTCATTACTTTAAACTGTTAATTTTTTGTTGAAGTTCGTGATTTACGTGAGAAGACCTCCTCTAAAATCGTGGAAAATTTAATTATATTTTAGGATAGCTAAGTATTATTCATCGATTTATGACTCTTTTCACCTTATGATATTCGCCTTATTATTGTAAAAGCGATTGAATGTAACAAATGTATGGTCATACCAGCGTATGGACCTTGACTGTCGTGAAGATGTTGTACAAAATACAATATGTATTGTAAATATTAGTAATGCGTCCCGAATTTGTAATATATCGAGGAAAACAAGAATTAAGTAGCGAGCTTTGGGGATCTACGACAGCCCAAGGTATGTAGCGCTTCCTATCGAAAATACACCGTTCGACGAAATACGACTGACTTAATCGTCACTGCTTTAAAAAAGTTACCTGTGTGTAAAAAGTTACCACTTCGTACAATGTAACGGTATGTATTCTGCTAGCTGTTATATTGCGCGGATGTTATGTTCATGTTTATTTGTATTTTTTATATTATTATTGTTATGTGTTGTCCCTACCGTTATTATTTCCCAGTTGAAATAAATGTTTTTATCTATTTAAACACTTTGTTTTCTTACGTACAACAGAATCCCTCCAATTGTTAATAATTACCACCATTCAGATACAAAATGTTACCTATGATGGCTTTTGTAATATTCAGTGATCAGATTACAAAAGCCAGGTACTTCCCATAATGCTTAATCTTCTTCTTCAACAGTTGCTACATGATATACTATAGTTCCACTGGTTCCATGCAGTTTGAACACTTATTAAATGGAATTACATAAGAAATTGAAATGAAAGTACTGTAAGACAAAGTCAATACTTCGTGCCCTTCAACGATGTTGAATCTGACTCGGCAATGTTATGCGATATTGAATTCTAAAGTAATATTCTCCATCGTCCATTATCGCATGACATTTGAGATGGCCTCTCCCCACTGACTCTTTTATGATGTGATGTCCCGCCCTTCCTTCGTTTATGATTTAGCAATAGACTTCTGTTCGCGCCACCGATTTAAGATGACTCCTCTACTGCTGCCTTAAATTTTCCTAACTAATGTGATCAGAAAACTCTTTGTAGTTTTCGTTTCAATTTGAGGTTTTTCTCCTCCTTGGCCAGCATGTGACGTCTAGCCCTATGCTAACATTGGAGTGTTTCAGATTTTCATGATTTTTGCAGAAAAGTTATCACTGGAATGTGGTCCATTTCCCAAGCTTATCACGAGTCTACGTTGTGATTGATTTTTGTTTCAGACTATTGGAAAAACAAGGTCTTATTTGGTGGTAACCCCTATTCTTTGTAGTGTAGGCAGACTCTCGCATACCATTGACAGAATTTATATTCCTAACATTCCTATCTTAGACTTTAATGTTTTGAACTCTCTATTATTATCCTACTATGCAATCTACGTTAATTTCCTATGGATGACTAGAATTTTCCTAACTATACCCCTAAATTTTCAATTTTTACCTATCGTGAGTTTTAATGGGAAAACTTAGCTTCTGGGCTATACTAATTGCACTATTCCTGATCTATTTAATACGACGTAGTTACAATTTTTAAATTTGGTATACATAAATCTAATGGTCATAGTATTATCGCCTTTCTTCATCGTACTAAGTATTATTCTACATGTATTAGTTTCAATAATTTTCATGGTTAAAAGGTACAGTTATACTTGTTTTGAAGCCATCTCCATCCTCTCCTAAATTTTGGAAAATTATATGATTAGGTTTTAGTTTTTCAGCTTTTGTTATGATAAGTGATCGAATACGGTTTGTTTTCCAGCAATTCGGCTCCAGACCAACCCCTAAAGTACTCGGATGACCACGTTTTCGGTTGGTAACCCCCTCCTCACAGACGTACAGACTGAACAGCTAGTATACGGAACCCCTTCATTTTCAGTTCGTGCCTAGATCTGAATATCCTCTGTACCGCGACGGAAAGAGCACCTCCCATATCCATGGGTCCAAGACCCTCCGAATTCTCGTCCTCCAGACAGCTACATTTAAAAGAGATCAAACCGGTTTCGTCCCCTCGTCAAACAACATTAGATACTTGCGATTTTTTGCAAAGTCCGGGTTGAAAGGCCGTCCTCCGCATCAAAAGTTCAGAAATAACTACGCTTGAATCAGCAGTTATCTATGCCCAATCGATAGTTACAAATTATAAATATATGTAAACAATATGAGTTTTATAATCCACAATACTCTAGTTTTGCCAGAAAATTGTGGATCTGACATCTCCAACGCAGGTCGTGAATCTGCGCCAGATATCCAGAAATCTTACATACGAATATAAATAAAAATCATAGATACGATACACATAACAAATTACGTTTTGGTTTGGTTGGCAGATTTATTTAATGAGACCCTGACTTATCTCATGTAGTTTGATTTTAACCGTAAATTGATTTTGTTTGAGGAAAAAGGTAGAACTCCAAAAGGTCCACAGTTTGCAAGGCCTGAACCTTGAAATTCTACATCGAAGATAAGATTAATTTTATAATATAACTTTGGAACGTTTCGTCGACGAATGATTATGCTTATTTTGATATTTTTATTATTTTTGATTTTGTTTGTTCTTTTGAACTCATAAATCTGTTCGAAGGGATGTGGAGCGCCTTTTAATTGAATTTTCCCATGAAAACGGCGCTATAAAAATTGCTTATGTACGCAAACTACAAATACGTGGTCACTAAAAATGGTAGTTCATCTCAAAAGATGATAGTTATTTTTCAATTAAATAATGTCGACAATTGTTAAAGTACCTGTTTTTTTGTAAGATGTACTGAAATTCGAATATATATACATATCTGCATATACGTATCTGCATATTTCGATAAAAAAGGGGGAGATTTGGAATGTTGACCCAGTTGAATACAATCGAGGATGTAGGTCATTGAGATATGCGACTGTATACTTTGGTGTCAGCGACCCCCGTCGGGAAGTGTGACAAATTTAGTTTTATCGGTTTATTTAGAATGATAACGACCTTTGAATTAATAAAAATCGCTTGGAATGTTAATAATTAGTAACGTTAATTTTGATTTTAGGTGAAAAATTATACATTAATATAATAAATTGTTTTTATAAAAAGTATACATAAATAAATGGTTTTATATATACATATTCATAAATAGATAACGATCTTAAAGTATTGATAGATACATTATACATTTTCTATACACATATACACACACATACATACACATAGATAGATATAGTAAAAGTCAAGTTTTTAGCCAAAGTTATTTCACTATACAACCAGGAAAATTCCACACGTACATCAGGAAAAGGTTAGCGAGTACACTGCCCATCCTGTCCCTTCGCCTCGTCGTCCTTCGTCTTTCGTCCTTCGCGTCGTCATAGATTATTCTATCTTCCTACCTGTAGAACCAACCTGCCAATGGTTCTCCCGGTGGGGAGGAGTATATTGCTCCTGAACAAAATCTCACAGGATATCGACATATTTTGCGTCAGTGAGGAAAGATTCAAAAGGGAAATTCTATTGATTCTTGAAAGAATCTCTTCTCATTGACGCGATCTTCACCACTGCCTGAATTTATTTAAATATCTCTGAATTTATTTTTTTTATTTTTAGTATATTTCTTTTTCCTTGTACATTGTTTTACAAATATTAAATAAGTACCTGTAATTTCTCTTACGTATTAAATATAACATGTTTGTAATTGTATTAGAAATTAAATAAAAACATTATTATTATTATTATTATTATTAAAACGGGTAGGAAAGCCAATGACCAATAATCGTTCCCATCTATCAAACCCTACTGTGAAAACGTTCCCTCGCTATTGAACATCGTCAAAGATAGGCATCGATCCATGACACCTCGTAATGTGAGTCACCTCAAACAATCCTAATATGCCGACACGATTCTGGGAAAATAACTCACCAACGCTAGGTTGGTAGGAGAACCGGGCCCATCCTCTAGAACAACGGGTACCTTCAACATTCATCGTCTGGCTCTTTCTTTCTGTCCAAATTCTAATTCAAATCCACTTTTCTCCACCCAAAATACATCATAACCTTCTAGTTTTTTATTTGTAATTAAAATTTTGTGTAATATTTTTATTTTCTGCTCCCACTTTCAATGGTTATATTGTTAACATTCGGATTAGACCGGGGAAATGCGGGAATGCGGGAGAAGGAGAGGAGGGAGGTAGTGTTAACATTAGGATTTGACCGGGGAAATGCGGGAATGCGGGAGAAGGAGAGGAGGGAGGTTGGGTAGGTGCATTTACGGGAGACAGTGTAAGTGGAGGCTTACCCGGTGAGGGGTTTCTTCCAGGGAGCTCGGCTCGGGACCTTCGACTAGCTCAGAATCGGCAGGCCTCGGAGCTCTTCTACAGGATCGTGAATCGACAGGCGGTCTTATAGTTGGGAATTCGACTCAATACTTTATCAAATGAAACACTCAAATGCTTTCAAACTCAGTAGTTTACTTGGAGAAAGGTACAGACATAGTTAATTTACTCAAGGGGAACAGGCTAACCTAAATCTCACAATAATGCTACTGGTAAACTCTCTTTTTCTCTCTGGAAATTCTCTACAAACGGGCATGGTTAAATGTGATTTGAATAGAATGCAACACAACGGAAGGGGAAAAAACAAGATACAGCTCACGGTTTTTCGTGTAGAGGCGAGAAGTGTTCGGTGAAGGCAATTGCTGGTAGTGTGGCCGGGTAGGAAGCCATCTTCAGTCGTTAGGCGGGTTCCGGGCGGCGTTTCATGTTTCCAGGGCAGGTCCGCGGGGAGGATGCTTCCAAGGCCAGATCCGCGGGGAGAATGATGGAGTCGAGAGTGCACGGGCGGAAACGGACCCGCGTACGAGAGTGTTGATTTCTTGCCGCTAGGGGCGCTGTTGTCTAACGAGCGGCTAGTTTTTATGCGTTATTTGCGTTATGTAACACATTCCTCCATGTCACGAAAAAAAGCGCCGTGGTAATGAAGCTGTAGGACTAAAAAAAAATCCTCTAAAATGCACCGTTGTTACAAGATTGAGAAAGCAGAGAGGTTTGGCGAGAGGTGATCTAGCTATTTTTTTTATAAACTAGAGATGGGTGAATTACATACAATGTGAGTGATGGGGCAAACATACATGATTATGCACTAAAATCAACAAAATAATACATAGTTATGCAGAACAGTGATAACAATACATGGTTATGTTGTGGCAAAAGAAGAAGAAAAGATGGCTCTATGGTTTATCATTGGTCTGTAAGCTAAGTTTCGGAGTGGTTTTGCGTTGCGGTGCGACGTGGGTTATTCACTGGTTTTATGTTATGACCTCACTGTAACCTGACCCTTTTGAGATATCACTCGGGTCAAGAAGAAAACAAACGTTCGGTGGGGTTTCAATGAAGTTGGCGGAGAGTTATCATCACAGAGGTTTGGAGAAGTAAACAGCAGTAGATGGTTTGTGGTTTTGAAATTGAGCCAGAGAGAATTCCTTATGCCAGGTGGCGAGGCAGGAATATGGTTGATGATGTCCCACAGTGATGTGGTTGTAGATGGTGAATATTGCACGGCGGCAATGTTGGTAAGTCTTGACAGTTATGGTGTGCAAGATAAGGATTGTGTCAATGTCTAGCGTGACAAAAGACGACAGCTGGTTTCTGGTATGAACTGGAACGTGTCTTGGTAGTGATAATGTATGCAAGACAATGATGAGTCTATGTCTAGCGTAACAAAAGACGACAGCTGGCTTCTGATGAGGGACTGAAACGTGTCTTGGTAGTGATAATGTATGCAAGACAATGATGAGTCTATGTCTAGCGTGACAAAAGACGACAGCTGGCTTCTGATGAACTGGAATGGGCCTAGGACTGACATGTCCAAAAGGTTGTTTTGAAAGTGTCTATGTATTATGAGACAACTTGGTTCGCAACTACACGTACGACTCCAGCTTGATTATGGTAGGCAGGGTCGGGTGTTTTTATGTTTGTGGTTGAAGATGATGAACCTCCGTGACAGTTTGTGGTGATGGGGTGAAGTTCTGCTAGGCTGGCTGATGAAGAAGGCTGCTGGGCTTCTTTTTAGTCCAGGGGGAAATTATTATTAAAACAAAATTCTTGAAGTTTACCTGCCTGGTAGACCAATGATGCAAAGGTTTGGAGAGAAACAAATGTGTTGTAGGAGAGAAAAGAACGTAGGTTAACCGCGTTTAGAGAAGTCAGAGAGAGAGAGAGAGTGAGAGAGAGAGAGAGAGAGAGAGAGAGAGAGAGAGAACAAACAAAAAAAGGAAAAGGGAAATAAACAACTGAGCTGAGAGTCTTAAATTATATACAAATACCAGTATCCAGCATCAAGAGGTGACAATATATAGTCCATTCAGTGCAGTAGCACTGAATACATATCCACTGATACAAGAACTAAGGTTTGTACATAATTACACATGCCTCACTTGAAAGTAATTGACCCTTTGCGGTCAATGTAATCGCTGAGGCGGTGACAATATATTACTATCAAGATAAGACATTTTGAGGGTGGAGTTGAGAAAATAATTCATGGATGAGGTTTGACCTATTTGACAGACGTTATGCTGAGTGCGTAACGTACAATTTCCAAATGCATGAATAATTTATTTCACTTGGGTGAAAAGGGAATTGAGTACAGAAATCTGCTGTGATCTGGCTAGAGTCCAGGTTCAATCTCTTGGGAGAATGAAAAAAGGGTCAACAGTAGGGTTCTGGACTCATTACATTTTATACAAATGAATGATGATTACAGAATACACAGTTATACAGAACTAGTCTTTCGCGTGTATTTGGCGAAAGGCTAGGGGTCGTTTTAATCTTCTACACGTTTGTGGGAAAATGACAGACCCTTGTTCAAATTTCACAAACC
This sequence comes from Halesus radiatus, assembly GCA_022606495.2. Lineage (NCBI taxonomy): Eukaryota > Metazoa > Arthropoda > Insecta > Trichoptera > Limnephilidae > Halesus > Halesus radiatus. The sequence continues at coordinate 212,994 of JAHDVE020000625.1, forward strand.
TAGGAGTTTTCTTATTCGTTTCCTAGACAACGAGTTACATGTTTTTATACAAATATCACAAAATATCAAACATTTAGTTCGATTGACAACAAATGCGGCAAACTTTATTTCAAGAAAAGCCAAAAGATATTATGTCGTTCGCACGAATCACGGTGAGTTTTATAACGTCTTCACGTATCATGGTGAGTTTTATTACGTCTCCACGTATCACGCCAAATTGAACGATTGGCAAGGGTGCCCAGTATTGAAAAGACGGTAAAAAAAATTAGGAATTTATGACAAATTACTGAAACAAATTTACCTAAATGTCGACATAATTGACAACAAGAGTGATTATGACGACTCCTCGTATCATGGTAGATATTTTAACGTTCACACGTATCATGTAATACAACAATTACGTTCAAAAGGTACCCATTTCAATACAGACGGCGAGGTTAACATTAATACCATATATTTAATGATTGAATTAACAGTCCTTAACACGGCGTAAAATGTACATTTTAAATAATACAAAAACAAGTACAAAAGAGACCTAAATGGTTTTTAAAAAACTCTAATTGTAACGAGGGAAGCAAAGTGATGGTAAAATATTTACTTACACAGAGCAAGGTATTTTGCAGAAGAGACCGAATTGGTTTTACTTACTCTTTTGCCAGAGAGTTACTGTGATGACTTAGTTATAGGGCTAAGTTTACGCAGCACAAAATGAATTAGGGACAATACAAGACATGAACCTAACAAGGAACATATCACCATGGCTTATCCAAGACCACTTCAGGTTTTACATACTTGGAATGACTAGGCAATAGTTATACAAAGTAATTGTCATTAGTGAGGGGAACCGATCTTAAGATTGTTCATTATGCCAATGACGTTTTTCAGAATTGACGTGTCAGTGTCGAGTTCTGAAAAATGGGAAGAGAAAAGAGCAATTAGGGTGAGCGCCATTCAATTTTGGAAAAATTGAAAAAACTAAACATTTACCCGTTATAACTTTCGTTCAACAGGTGTGATCTTCGAGTCAGAATGTTGATACCTCAGCGGGAGTTTACACTTGCATTTGACTGAAAATCCTAACCAGAGTCTGGTTACTGTAATTGGAAGAGTAACAAAAGTCAGTGACCTTTGTACGGATGTACTCTAGAGGAGTGAGATATTTGAACAAACAAAAATGACAAAAGGTTGCACAAGAAAAGACAAACACAGAGATGAATTGAATATTTACACATGACATGATGGGACGGAACTTGTTGTTATAGTAAGAGGGTAGAGTAACACCTCTGGGTACGCGTTTTCCCAGAAATAATTACCGACAACAAAGGTGATTTCCTTATTTTGAAGTCATGAGTTTCAAAAAAAGGAAAAAGGGTGTCCGTCAAGAGTGAAAATGAAGAATGAAAACAGAGATTGAAAAACAAAACAAACGATTGATTATATACAATTATGTTACAAGAGGAAAGGGTTACATCTGACACTAATGTAACTTCCAAAAATGTAAGGTTTTCTTAAATGTTAAATAGTGAATGTTTCTGCGACATTCGCAACATGTGGCAATTGTTGATTTTGCCATCAGGGTATGGATGAGTCAACATGGGATATGGTTTCTATTGTTTCCATATTTCCAGTTTTGCAGATGTCCTTCATGTTGTATTTGACATAAATGTCAGATGGAGCATATACTGAATCTGAGATTCTTCTCAGTCCAGTTTCCAAACGTAATCTTCGAGGGAAGACAGAGGTTTGTAATTGTGGAGTGGTTGACTTTCCATTATGATGAAATTGGTCGTAGTTTATATTTAATTCCTCTGTGACCGAGATGGTATTCTTGTATTCTTGAGGAATGATTTCCCCTTCGCCGGGCTGCATGGAATTGAAGGGCTGGGCCTTGATGTATTTTGTGTTGAAAAGCTGTGCGTATTTTATTAAAACTTTCTTAGTTTTGTTTTGTGGAGACAGGTTTCTGTCGCGCAATGCTTGGAGAATTGTGTCTTTGTTTGATTGGTGTATGTTGGCGATGATACCCAAGGCAGGTGTGGTTTCCATTTTGCAATAAAAATTTAAAAAGGAGAGAGAAAAAAAAATTTTGACACTTAGAAAAAGTTGAGAACTTCTGATTTTTCTAAGTGTTTGAATTTTAAAAAAAAATCGGCCAGGGATTTGTTTAGGGGGATGATATTTTTAAATTTCACTACCCACTTTTGTAACTTTTACTTAAAACTTGAAAATTTTGCCAAGACTCTAGTTTAGAAAACAGGGATTTTTAAAGTCACTTGACACTTTGTTGAAACTTGAGGTTAATTGACACTAGGCCCGTAATTGGTATTTAATTGACAATCACTTCCTTGTTTATTGGTTTTGTAAAAAAACTCGAAAAGAGATAAAAACTGGTCATTAATTTATTTTATGAAGTTTACACTTTTAGAATCACTGGTGTATTAGTTTTTGATTTATATATTTAAAGTATCAACTGATTTAATTGTTTTTTAGCTTATTTTATTATTGTAATCACTGTCAGAAGGTTTTTATTCACTTGATAATGTAGCACAATACAATATGTAAACACATTATCACATATTTTGCGTGAATTATTTGAGGAATTTGATGTAATTAATCTTTGTTGTAAATTTAGTATGTACCTGCTACTTATTGGGCAAAAGGTCTTAATGATGAAGCTTGCGATCTTATCTTATTTGAAAACAATTTAATTGTTAAAAAGCCGATTACATCGCAAGGGATGGCGCGAGTTGTTTGTTTATGGAACTGTCAAAAATGTCAGCTGACTTGATCCGGTAATTTAAGAGAAACAAAAAAGGACTGTAAAGTTGCCTATTCTGTTAATTTGTAAGTTGGTATAGATTCAATCTTGCCAACTTGACATTGATACGACACGCCGCGTCTGGAGATTGTTTATAACGAACTTCACACGAGTTTGGTTGAAAGGGAATTCGGCCGAATATTCCAGAATTCTGCTGTACGTCGCCGAGTGTTTCCGATGTGAGTCGAAAGATGTTCGGAGTTTTTTTTTGCGCGCGCCGTTCCCGACAATGCGTGAATGGCGATTTCAAATTTACTGGTTTTTTTTTGGACACGTGCGGATGTTTCTCGAAAGTTCTTTGAACATTACAAAATGGTTCTTGAATGTTCTGGCGCGTCCTTCAACGGTTTCTGAACATGATTCGAAATGATTCTAGTCTGACAGAGAGAGGGAGAAAAAGGCGATAACAACGGCTTTTGTAGGGAAGCACGTTAATTCCAATGTATAATGCTGTGGGAACAAATTACAGGGAGAAGATACAATGCGATATGAGACATTTACACCAAGTTTGAAAGCATTTTATGAGCATGAACTGAGTTTGAAACGAGAATAATCGTGGCTAGACCATCTTATGGAGTCCGTTCTAATTCCCAAAGAAAACACCACGTTGCGGAGCCAGTGTAATGCGTTGGATTTGTAACACTGTAATACTATGACAAATTAAACACTCAGATGCTTTCAAACTCAGTAGTTTACTTGGAGAAAGGTACAGACATAGTTAATTTACTCAAGGGGAACAGGCTAACCTAAATCTCACAATAATGTTACGGGTAAAACTCTTTTTTTCTGGAAATTCTCTACAAACGGGCATGGTTAAATGTGATTTGAATAGAATGCAACACAACGGAAGGGGAAAAGCAAGATACGGCTCACGGTTTTTCGTGTAGAGGCGAGAAGTGTTTGGTGAAGGCAATTGCTGGTAGCGTGGCCGGGTAGGAAGCCATCTTCGTCGTTAGGCGGGTTTCGGGCGGCGTCTCATGTTTCAAGGGCAGCTCCGCGGGGAGGATGCTTCCAAGGCCAGGTCCACGCGGTGAATGGTGCGTCCAAGGCCAGATCCGCGGGGAGAATGGCGGAGTGCAGCGTGCACGGGCGAGTCGAACCCGCGTACGAGAGGTGTTGATTTTTGCCGCTAGGGGCGCCGTTGTCTAACGAGCGGCTAGTTTTTATGGGTTATTTGCGTTATGTAACAGTATATACACTACTGAACAGAAAATTACTCATATTTCAGTCAGTACCGATTTGGTGGAAAACTGATTCATTTCATTTCGTTTCGTTTCATTTAATCTAACTATTTTATTTATTCTTTTGAAAACTTTACAACAACAACGACTCCAAATTACCTACCCACTCTTAAGTCTACTCCTTACCGAAGAAATTAATAAAATTATGAGGACCCGGGTATGTATCTCTAAGATACCTTGCAGTGTGTAGAACAAAATCCACCATTCTTAATGAAGTACTACAAGCCATCTCGATATGAGCGTGAAGTAGCATACTATCAAACATGTTTCTAAGATCCTTTATAGTGGAGACACGTTTTAAACTTCGGGCGTCATTACATTCTTGATGTACTTTTATTTCTATACTTACCATTTCTGTAGCTACATGGCGCTGCTCCACAACTCAAACACGAGAAATCTTTCTCTATTGAGTTGGGCATTTTTTGTTAAATAAATTTATACTTTTATGTAATTAGCTATTAAGATATAGCTGTACTCTTAAATATGTTATATGTATTTATATTAAATAATTTTTTTAATAAATAATAAAAATGGCACGCCCTAGTGAATGATAAAAGCAAACATTTAAATGTGTATTGAACTCGATCCGATTCGTTTTACTCCAATCAACAATTTCTAAAATTGATTACCTGTTCATGAAAGGATTTCAATATTTAAAAATGTTTGATCAATTTCACCAGAAGTTGAAGACAATTGAGTTTACTTGCGGCATAACAGGTATGCCCATAAAAAACTTCTATCGTTTTATCTCTTCGTTGGATGATTTACTCATCCCGTATGATTTTTTTTTTTTAAAGGTGCGTGATCACTATGTGACGCCATAATTAAAAAATTAATAAGAATTATTTTATTACACCACTGTTTTCAATTAATATTGGTTAATGGTCCAGTATCAAAAAATATTTTTAACAAAGAATTACAAATAATTAAACAGATTGAAATCGAAAACGGTTCTAATACTAAATTAATGCTTATTTTGAAGAAAAAAATTAAGATTTTTTTATTAAATCTTATGTTTATCCATAATTAATTGTCATTGGTAAACAATGGACATTTTTTTAAATAATAATACTTGAAATTTATTAATAAAAAAACATCTCAAATACTTTCCAACCAGCTTTTTATACTAATAATAATTTTAAAAATTATATTTCAAAAAACAAGGATAAAAATGATATTTTAAATAAATCGGGTATATAAATTAATTTGTAACGATTGTAAATTTTTTTATATAGGAAAGACTTGAAAAAAATTTAATTCTAGAGTTAAGGAGCACCTAAAGTACTTACGTTTAATAACTTATTTTATAGAAAAGGAAGCTGTATTAGGAGTGGGAACTGGGGAAAAAGATGAGGAGGTCGGGAAGGAACCAGGACCACGATTGGAAAATGAGAGGGGGAGATAAGGATAACAGTGCGACTTACCCGGTGATAGTATTTTAGACGGGTTCCGACGTCTTCAGGACAAGTAGCTCAGAATCGGTACAGCAAGGAGGTTTCCTCTCTCTCAGGGTCATATGAGTCGGGAGGCGGCCTTATAATTGGAGGAGAGGCATTCTATTCTACTTTAAATGAAGAGATGGCGTACTTTTAGTTCAGAATTTATTGTGACAAGGACATAGTCATACATGTTGTGTAGAGGGGACGTCAAGTAGTTGGCACCTATTCTGTTCTAGAGTTAGACTACTCCTCTCTTTGATGGAATTCTAACCGGGCTAGTTAATTATGGTAAACACACAAGTACAGCACATAAAAAAGAGGGAAGGTTTGGGCAGCTTACTTGAGGATGTTGGTACAGTGACGCCATGGCCGGGGTTGTCTGTGTGGGCACCGTACAAGGAGCACAGGCGTTGGATATCTGAGTTTAATAGCTAATAACAGGTCACCATCTTAGGTGTTTTAAGGTAAAATGGGAACGATCTGCTAGGGGCCTCAGACCCTCATGCGATTGATGTTTCCAATGGCGGACTCGAATTATGTAATAAATGAACCGAGCCGCGGGCTCCAACGGAGCACGCAGGTGATAGCTCGGAGATCGGACTGGAAGTGTGACGGCGGGGAGTCGCTTCGCGCTACCCTGTTCTATGCGGCCAGTAATGATCTGTCCGCTAGCCCTCATTGGTTGATTATTGTGACCTTTGGAGGGACGTTCTGTTATTGTCTGCCGTGTGGCGGGCTGTTGTGTAATTGGATGCCAGGCTATATTCAACAAGAAACTAGAACTATTCTACGATCTTCCAATTGTTACGTAACAAACTATTCTGAAATTTCAAACCATGTTTTGGAAACATTCTTTTGACACAAATAAAGGTTAAAAAAAATTTCAGCTGGTTTACAATTGGAAATTAGAAAAGTTTTAATAGTCAATTGAATTTTATTAATAATAGTTTTTTTTTAAATAGCTATCTCTTAAATTTATTTTCACAATAATTACTATATTTAGAATATTATTAATATAAACTTTAGTAATAATAACTATTATTGTTTCATTTATGATGCCTTCTTAATAAACAAATAATATTTATCTTTTTAATTTTCCAATGTTAATTTGTAAATTTCTTATTTAATTTTTTTATAATAATTTATTTTGAATAATTTTTACATTTTTAATTAATTACTTACGCACTTTCATCACTGATTGTTAATTTTTGTTTATGTTTGTAATTTGTCTATTCTTACATTGTTATTTTCAATGTTTATTATTTATCTACCTGTCATGATTTTTTGGTACACTGTCAATCCTGATGAGGAAAGATTCACTTTCGAAACATGTAGATATTTATATATTAAAAATAGTGGTGTAAACAAAGTAATTTACATTAATTTATTATTTTTATTTATTAATTTAACGTCCAATTTATAACATGAGTAACACGAAATTAGAAGAATAATATGAATGATAAGTATAGTATGGATCTATGAATTAAGCAAAGATAAAACAAACATTAAAAAGTAGAAATGACAAGTGTCAAGCCGTAACTTTCAAGCAATCCCTCTTAAGAACCGATATTAAACGAATGTGATGAATATGGACAGCATAATAAGGAGAATAAACAACAAAAGGCATATTATTCAAGATGGGGCGAACAAAGGAGCAATATTAAGTTCGAATTGTACTTTTGTTTTTGAAGTCAGAAGAAATTTTGGTGATGAAGCCACTAGATAATTTAAAAAATCTTTCCGTAAACAAATAAATGGCTGTCGTTGAATTTGATCACGTCTCTATCCTCTTTACGCTGGGTGATTTCTGTGTACGAGTAAGTCGGGTATTGGTTTATCTGCTCCAATTATGGGTATATCTTTTTATTCAGGTACTGCTGGACGAATCCTGGGAGCGCTGGTCTCCGCTGCCCTACGTGTGGTTCGCCTTCCACTGGCTGGCCATGTCGCACTCTTGCTACAACCCAATTATCTACTGCTACATGAACGCCAGGTTCAGAGCTGGATTCCTACAAGTGAGTTGAATGATCTTAATAGGTTAACTTTTTCCCCATTTGGAAATATGTTTTTGCTAATAACCGATAGCTAGATACATATGTGTGCTTTTTCTTACAAAATTAATATTGCCTAATAAGTCACATTTTGTTGTCTTTGTTTTTTTTCTAACAACTAAAATGTTTATATTGTTTCTTATTCTTCATAATTATCTTAGTAGGTAGGTACATTATCCAGTAAATGTTGCAACGATAACAAGTGTAAGTGCTTGAAATGATATTTCTTTTATATAGGGACACCTTGGACAGTCAAAAATTTATTTAAAAAATTATACAAAAATCGTTTTGATCCTTTGTTGATCGAATATCTGAATAGACTTGAAAAAATCATTTATTTCGGACATTTACATGGTTACGATTTACGATACGGTTTCAATGGCGTGGTGGTCTACGCGTGCGAGTCGGGAGGTTGTTAGTTCATTTAAAAAATACATTTGAATGATTTTTCATTGAATATATAACAGTCTGAGCCCTGGTCATTCACAGCCCTGTTCCAAGTGTAGTGAAGTTATTTCATAATACCATCCAATGGTGGCTTAGTGGTTATCGTAAAGATCTTTGGACCTGAACTTGCACACTTCTGTACAGAGAATAACCATACTTACACTGACACTGCGCATTTAAATTGTGATTTATTCACATATGGAAGTGATGCCTGCATTATGACATAGGGGTTAAATAATTCAGTGAGGAGTGTCAACATCACAACCGATGCCACGTGGTCAGATCATCTCTCACTAACTGTCGAAACAGATCTGTATCTAATCCCCATTATATCCAATAAACAAAAATGACAAAAGGATTTTGGAAAATGGACGGAAAAGTCCGAAAATGATGTTAAAATTTACAACGACCTGGAAAATAAATTGTTATCAACAATAAAACCTTCGGATGCCATAAGATGTCAAAAATCTAACTGTGATAGCGAGATTTACAGAATTGAACTAGATCTCTCTACGATAGTATTGTCAAAACACTGAGAAAATCCGCCATACAAGCATTTAAAAATAAAGGACCCAAAAAAAAAGTATAACGTTGTTCTTGGATGGAATGATCAAGTCTCAATTTTGTGTCGTCGGGCAAGGGATGCATTCCTATGCTGGGTTCAATCCGTAGAGCCTACGGATGGCCGAATTGCGAAAGAAAGAAAAACAAGAAAGAAAATTTTCGAAATTTTCCGAAAATGCTAAGACTCTGAAAACAAAGCACGAATGGATACTCCAGTCTCCTAAGACACACCCAAATTCCGATGGATATGAGTCAAACTGTCATCATACCAATCTTGAAATCAAATCAACTCGATGCATCGATATTGGGAAATCACCGACCGATCTCCTTGATGACAATGATTTCAACACTGTTTGAAAAAATCCTACTCACGCTTATAAAAGATAAACTTTCTACCCTGGATAACCAATTCAGCTTCAATAGTGCTTCATCAACTGATATGGTTATTTACGAAGTCAAACAAACAATAGCCTACTACTACAAAAAAAAAGAAAAACAACCGTTTATGATTGTTTTCTAGATCTTAGCAAAGCTTTGGATCGTGTGTCGCATCACTTATTACGGAAAAACTCATAAAACGAGGTGTTACAGCAGCAGCAGAAAAATTTTATGCAATGAGCAGGAACTTCTTCTAAACCCCTATTTCTTAAAAGCGGAGTTAGGCAAAGGGGTTGTACGTCTCCCACTGTATTTAATATATGCATTAATGACCTCTTACAAGAGCTTCACGACTCACGGATTGGTTGCCATATCTGCGGACAAAGGAGTAATAACATTAACAACGCGGATGACATGATGCTGCTCGCACCATCGATTAATGCAATGAGACGATTGCTGCAAATATAAGAAGAGTACGCAAACTCACATAACTTGCTGTACAACTCCAAAAAATCAGTTATCGTTGTATTTAAACACAAGAAGGAGCCACTAAATATCCCACCAATCTGGCTAGAAGGAAATATAATGCTTCTGGCCTCACAGGTCAAATATCCTTACAGAAGACATGAACAATATGGAAGATATGGAACAACAAATAAGCGCCATTAATATATTCGCCAAAATTCTCTCAAGGCAGTTCTACCACTGTAGCGACGATGTCAGGAAACTGTTTTTAAGAGATACTGAACTGCCCTATACACATCTGAGCTGTGATCGCAATACTCAGCGCAGTGGGACAAGCTGGGGTGTGCTACAACAATGCATACACAGACAACTTCTGCAACTTTCAAGATTTTACAGTGCCTCTACGATGTTCACTCAAGGGCGAGTCCACTCATTCCTCGCCTTACTTCGCCAACGACTAGTCAACTTTTGGGCCAGGACATGGAAGTCTACCACCGTAAAGACGATCCCTTAAATTAAATTAATTTAATTTAGTCTGTGTTGTTATTAACTATTATTTTTTCATTTTATTTCTTTTATTTTGATGTAATTATATTTTTGTAATTATATTTATTTATATTTCTATTTATTTCTCATTTTCTTCTCATATATATTAATATTATTATTTAACCTTTTTTATTATATTCATTTCTCCTCTTAAAATACGCTTCTTTTCAAAGTAACTAACTGTACATTTTGTATTATACTAAAATACTGTACTCATATTAACTTTCCCTCCTTTAATTACATCCGTTATACTTAGGAAAAAAATGTCAATATTCTAAATGAAACATTTATGTAGCTCCGAATTTATGAAAATACATGAAATACATACTAAAATTTTAGATTCTTAAAACCTTCGAAATTGCCTTGGTTTTCAAACTGCATCCATTAAAGACATTCTAGTATATATATCATGGAATTTATAAGATTATAGTTCGAGAATTGTGTTCAATTGAAATCTTAGATATTTTCCCAACTACCCGTTTAGAAAATATCGATAAATCATTCATTTTTTTTTAAAGAAAGACTAACATTTCCGGGTTACGATAATCTGACAATATTTGAAAATCTTTAACTACCATCACACTAAGCGGAAATATTGCTTGTGTCCTGATGGAGAATTTATTCAGCGGAGAAATTTAAATGACGCCTGGGTGGGAACCAGACGCATTGATAAATCAAACTAGGTAGTATGGCTTGTTAGTAATTTACAAAAAGGCGTTTAGCGTCATTTTTGAGTGCTTACATGTACATACTCGTACATACCTATCCACTATGTTGGTCGTTTAAAGTCGATCTAAGGTCGGTTTAAGGTCGTTCCAACATATTGGATATATACCTCAAACTTGCAGTAATATTTTAACCCTATTTCAATTAATAACCTGCAAATTATAAATAATATTAACATATAACTAGTCGCAACTAATAACTTTAACCAATCTAAAACACAATTACTGCTAAATTGTTCACTTAGTTAAGATGATTAACAGGTTTTTACATTGTAACTTATGACTATACTTATTAACAACTGATATCTTGGTAAATAAATGCCAAATTTTATAAATCTCAAAATATAACGAAAAACTATTATATTTACCGGGTTGACAGAAATCTGAATACCAGTTCCAGATCTAACGATGGAGGCGTCCTGATAGCGGTCGACAAAAAACTCTCTTCGAAACTACCTAAAACTAAGCACTGTAATATGGAGCGGTAGCTCGTTATGTTGAAACTATCAAACTATTCATATAGTTTTGTTCATTTGTACACTATGCTGTGCATTCCTTGTGAGAAATTAAGGCTATCAAAATCAAAAACTTATTAATTATAATTAATATTTTGGGGATTACAAACTGCTTCATTGTGATTTCAGTAGAATTGATTACATTTTTATACCCATTCAATGACATTATTTTCTGCAATGAAGTTCTTGGGTATGGCTCAAATGTCTAAACTCCCCCATCTGATCATGTTTGGAGTGATGATAATAGCTTACTTCGATTTCTTTTCTACAATTAAGATAATACCAGTGTCATTATTAATCATTCATTAAAGTCTCTTGTGTTCCCTTCATCAATTATATGTAATCAGAGAAAACGACATGGTTTGCAAAAGAATAAAATCGCATTAAAGCTGAGTAACTTCTTTTTCTTCATAATATTGTATCATATCATAAAAAGAATTTAGCTGTGTGCCTACCAAATTATATTGATTTCAGAATTATATATTTTTTGTTATTTAAATTTCTTTACTCTGCGGCTTAGCCACAAAATAAATGCTTTTTAAGAATTTGGAAAAAAATTGTTTTCTTAATTAAGATATTTTAGTAATAAACATGGGAAAAAACCACTATGTTGCATGATTCTATTATAAATAAATTCTCCTGTCTTTATCGGTTAACGTAATGATGTGTTCATTCAAACTTTTTATTATGCTCTACATTTACTTTTTTAGTCGGTTTTTACAAACAGAAAACTTTTCTGAAGAAACATTAATATGTAAATGCTCTGCTTACCTGGCGTTCTGCAAGGATCGCATTTGGGGCCAATTCTCCTCGTATTATGTGTAAACTATTTAAAAGATATTCAAAATATGTTCAAAGACAATCGCGTTCCAATAAAGTTAAAGTTTTTTTCTTTAGACTTTCGGAATTCAATGTTTCGAGATGAAATTAAATATTTATTAATAGGAATAATAAATTGAAACAACTGTCAGACATTCTGAAGTAACTTATTTAAACTTTTCTTGTGGTAGCGAAATTTTCTTCTCTACATAGAAAAATTTTATAATATGAATTAATGATAATCCCTTTCGCCGAAATTATTGATTTTGGAGATCACAAGAAAATGAAAAAGAGCAAACTGACTTATAATCAAATATCCAGTATTAGAGTCATTGTGCGCAAACCCCACAAGTTCTATAGCGATGATCCCTTCAAAGAATTTAACATCCTGGATGTTCGTCAAAAGTGCATAAAAAGGGTTATTATCAAAGTAAATAAAACCTAGTAAATCTTTAAAAAATCGATCATAAATATATTACAAGAAATCATACCAGAAAGGATATCCTTGTCCCGGGAAGCAATACGGCAAAATATCAAAAGAAAATATATAATAAAATCCCCTCAAAAATAAACATTTAAACCTGCAAAACGTCATACATCGATTCAATAATAACCAAATAGTCAATTGGCTTGGCTAGAGGGGAGTCTTAAAAATTGCGCTTAAAATTATTCATTCCTATTAATAATACACTGAGTACTTAGATGGATAGGAAAAACAATTAATAAAGAATTATATACCACGCATGACCGGAGCATTTTGTTTTTTAAAACAGGGAATCTGCCAATCTGGGAACTAACATCGACTTGACTATACATAATAGCACTTGTACATATTTTAATTATTCTCAGTAGTTTAAATATCCTTAATGTTTTTATTATTTATTGAAGTTTAAAAACTTCATTGTAATATTAAATCATCGATAATATTAACATAACCTAAAAGAAACATGAAATCGAAAAAAACAACAGAAAATAAAAGATATCAGTCGCATCTGGGACTCGAACCCAGAATTTGAGATATAATATCGATGAAGATGACGTAAATTGAATTATTCTCATTTGATATGTTGGTAATGCGGTTGTCCCGGAAAGACAGAGGTCCTGAGTTCGAGTTTCAGATGCGACTGATATAATTTTATTTTCTGTTGTTTTTTTTCGATTTCATGTTTCATTTAGGTTATGTTAATATTATCCTCTTCAATGATTAAATATCCTTAATTGTCATTAGTTATTATACAATATTATGTACTTTCTATTATTTTATATGCTGTATAAATGTATTCACCCAATGTAATAAATAAATTAAATAAATAATATTGTGTACAGTATTTAGAAACATCTAGTATAATGTAGTAATATGTATGGCATTAAAGTGTTACCTTGCAAAAGATTACGTAATTTATTCAACAATGATTTTATATTATTCACTGACAAACTTTTTTTATTTTAATTCCTAAGAAATATGATCCTTGGAATAATTAGATATTCCAGGAGAATTCGTAATTCGATTACTTTTACTTGGTACGTTTTTTTAATCCGATCAAATAATATTAATTTGTGATACAGTGTGTAGGAAAATCATTTAATTTTGCAATAACCTTCAATGACTGTTATTAATTATTTATTTTGTTCTGTAATAAAGAACAAGGCATTATGTATTGCGATCAAGATTTTAGACTCCCATTTCAGTTTGTGAAATGTTTATAAATAGATTATAGTTAAATATTTAAAACAAATATCGATATGCAAACATATGATACATTACATTCGAATACACAGAGTTAATTTATTTGAAGATACTACTGAGCTCTACTTCGAAATTGTTTTATTTACTAAATAAGTAACTATATTATGTAGATTAAAAGGGGTTTTTGATGTCATCTCTTTTTCTTTCCCTTAGGTGTAAATTTTCAAAAATGTATGTATATTTTAACAGTAGTTACCTTTTTATTTTATTTTATTTCTGTCATCGCTTTTTCTTTCCACTAGGTGTTAATTTTCAAAAATGTATGTATGTTTTAAGAGTAGGTACCTTTTTAAGGTAAACTTATTATTATTTTTTATGTTATTTTTATAATATTTTATATGTACCAACGATATTTTGTATTCATACGTTATTCTTCATTGTGTTTATAGATCAAAATTACCATATGTTTTTAATATAACCGTATTAATTACGTAATTACCATATGTTTATTGGTGAGATTCTAATAGGATGGAAGTAAGTACATTTTTTAATAAAATACTATATAATGCACCTAACAACTCTTATTATTCTCATAACATAATACCTGAGATTCACAATTTATGAGAACATAATATCGTGGGTATATTCGCAAAAACTCTAAAATCGCTGTTTTAAAGTTTTGTTCCAACTGTAAACTTCTTTATGAAATTCAATAATATTATTGTAATGCAAAATCGATTTAACGTTTTTTTTTCAATACAAATATACTCATATATGTATGATTTTATTCTTTGAGAAAAATACGATATTTGTACCTTTTTGTCCGATTAGTACACCTGTTAACTGATTTAACAGTAAACATATTTAAAAGTACGGACGTTTTTTTTTAATTTACAGCGACTTTGCGTATTCCGCCAGTTTATAGAACTTCATAATAACAATACGTCAAGTTTCCGACTAAATAAAATTCATCGTTAAATCATCTGGGGCGCTGTTCCCGTTCTTTTAAGAAAGATTCCTTAACTTTAAAGGTTAAAAGGCCTTTTTACTGAACTGCGGTTCCGGTCCTGTCAAATGACAGCTGTCAGCTGAATTCAGCGAGCGACATTCATCGATGTTTGCGATGTTTTAACAAGAGAAAAACTCAATATTGAGTATGGTACCAATGACGTTATTATTTACATCAAGCATAATTACCTAGTAAACATTATTAAACATTATATAGATGTTGACATTTTTGACAATTCACGTCAAGTCGGCAGAAATTCAAATGTTACTTTTAGAACTACAGACAAAAAAGGTCATTACTATCTAATGAGGTAGGTACCTTTTTATACAACTTGGATCTTCTTTAGAAGGCTTATTTATGATTTTTTTTAAATAAAATATAAATGTATTCAAATGAATTTTAATATAAGATAATTGTTTTTCAAAGATTTAGTTCAAAACTTATGTCACTCGAAGATATTTCATCTGTTTTCAAATAATCTCTTGACAATCTATTTAGGATATTTTTACTATGTCTCACCGGAATTCCGCAGTTAATCAAGAAGTCTTTAACCTTAAGTAAAAACGTAAGGAATCTTCCTTAAAAAGAACGGGAATTGCGCCCCTGGGTTCACATTTCTAGCATACTTAATAACGAATTAGAGATGAAGGACCATTTCACAAAAAATAAGATAAGTACCTATGACAATATAAGAACCTTTTCCAAATCTTTTCTTTTAACATAAGCAAAACCTTTTTTTATTATTATCTAACCATATTTCAAAAATATTGAAGGCCCTTTGAATTATGCAACGTAATTGAAGCATTTATTTTTTTTTCATGGGCCTTTGTGTACGCGTATGTAATATTACAACATTTAAAAAAAAAAAAATTTCTCTCCACAGAGCTTAAAGTAAAAATAATAATGCCAAGTATCTCTTTCTAAACGATTCTTTTATGCTGCTTTTCATTCATCTTTCTTTTGTATTACTTTTTTCTGTATCAGAAGCTTTCCTAACCACTTAGAACAGGTTGAAAAACTTATCAACAGAATTTAAATAATCTCAGAAAGTAACCTTTTTGAAGCTTCCTTTTGATTAGGCGTAGCTGAACCAAGATCTTGTCCTTTTTAATGCATATTTTGAAATTATTTGTGGGCTTAGGCATCGGCAAACGAGTTCTTGGAAACCATGTTGTATTGCTAGGAGGGCTTACGATTTTTCAAAATGGTGGGTTTTCTAAATACAAAAATTTCGTTTTTTTTTTATTTAATTTAAATCAATTTAATAATGTTATTTTTAAGTTCTGAAAGTATTTTTTGTTTTTATTATAGTAACAGCTATTTCGTTCAAGGTCATTTTATTAGCTTACCATTCAATGGTACACAGACTCATTAATATCCCCCTAGACAAAATAGCCTATGAAAAAGGAAAAAACGAGACCAGTTCAATTTATGTCATCTTCATCGATATCATATTTCAAATTCAAGACTTTTTCAATATAATCCTCTATTTTTAACCCCATATTTTTGGCAGCTGAAATCTCAAATTCTGGGTTCGAGTCCTAGATGCGACTGATATCTTTTTATTTTCTGATGTTTTTTTTTCGATTTCATGTTTAGAAAGTTTTTAACGAACACAATTTTAACCTAGATAGTGTCTCGGATAAATATCATAAAGATATCTGCCAATAATATGGGATTAAAAAATAGAGGATGATATTGACAAAGTCTTGAATTTGAAATATAATATCGATGAAGATGACATAAATTGAAATGGTCTCATTAGTTAAGTTGGGAAAGCGGTTGTCCCGGAAAGACAGAGGTCCTGGGTTCGACTCCTAGATGCGACTGATAACTTTTTATTTTCTGTTGTTTTTTTCGGTTTCATTTTTCATTTAGGTTATGTTTATATTATCTTATTCAATGATTAAATATTACAAAGAGGTTTTTAAATTTCAATAATAAAATTAAAAATTTAAAAATTGAAGATAATATTTACAAATCTCAAAATGAAACATGAAACCGAAAAGACACAGATCATTCCCTCTAATCCATTAACTACAGCTACCCCAATCCGTCCAGTCATTTTTATTGATATCATAATTCGATTACTAAAAACTGTTAATATCATCATCATTTAATTTCCATATATTTTTGGCTGCTAACTTTTTGTCATGACTATAAGATTCTACCCGAATTTATTTGCAATCTTTAGATCGTGTCTAGGATATATATATATTTATCTGATTTTAATTTATATGTGACATCTGTTGACTTTTCTATGAATCTAATATTAATATTCAATTTTGGAATAATTCATTGAAGTTATGAACCTCATTGAAGTAAATATATTTTAATCATTGAAGACAATATCAACAACTCTCAGCTCAGTGGATTAGAGCGCAAGGCCCCGCATAGACAATGACGTCCTAGGTTCTAGTCCCAATTGCTACCGATATCTTTTTCTTTTCTGTCTTTTCTGTTTCATGTTTCATTTTTAAAGTTGTTAACATTACTTTTAATAATTAAAATATATTACACTAAGGTTTATAAGCTCTAACAAGTTATTCCAAAATTGGATGCATTAATTTGTCTTCTGTTATTGTCGCTTTAAATTTGAATAATCCACATAAATAATTATTTTCATAACTACCATTATCCGACGTGTTCGATAAGGACAATTATTATAATTTTTGATCATGACATTAATTATAATGATTGGAAACAATATAGTTATTTTTCGTAATTAAATTGTATCAAAGGTACAAATAATTATTTTCATAACTACCATTATCCGACGTGTTCGATAAGGACAATTATTATAATTTTTGATCATGACATTAATTATAATGATTGGAAACAATATAGTTATTTTTCGTAATTAAATTGTATCAAAGGTACAAATAATTAATTTCATAACCACCATTATCCGACGTGTTCGATAAGGACAATTATTATTATTTTGATCATGACATTAATTATAATGATTGGAAACAATATAGTTATTTTTCGTAATTAAATTGTATCAAAGGTACAAATAATTATTTTAATAATTACCATTATCCGACGTGTTCGATAAGGACAATTATTATAATTTTGATCATGACATTAATTATAATGATTGGAAACAATATAGTTATTTTTCGTAATTAAATTGTATCAAAGGTACAAATAATTATTTTAATAATTACCATTATCCGACGTGTTCGATAAGGACAATTATTATAATTTTGATCATGACATTAATTATAATGATTGGAAACAATATAGTTATTTTTCGTAATTAAATTGTATCAAAGGTACAAATAATTATTTTGGGTGCACGATGACTTACCTACACAGAATATAACAATATGATTTTTATGTATTTTTTGGTTGCGGAAAATTTAAGATTCAGTTTATTCTTTTCTCAGTGTGCTACTAACCTTCATCAATATCATTTTACACAAAGCTTGGAGGAAAAAGTGGCAAATCTCAGCTCGAGACGCCCATCAAATCAACCCTTAAAAAACGAACAATGGCTTTACTCAAAATGAAATGGTAATGATTAGGTTTGACAGCTTTTTTATAGTTTTTAGTTGGTCTGTACGTTGATACGGAATACAAAGATAGGCATTTCTTCACTTCCATATTTTTGTACTTCTCAAAGAATAGATGATGTATCTTGACTAAGTGATGTGGCATATTGTTTTCTTGTAACGTAGCACAACAGTCCCATTACCCATTATCAGTTGGTCTGTAATACCCCTGATAGGGATCAGGGTAAAATGAAATGGACAAAGGGGGAAGAGATGATATATCGATTAAATACTGCCCTAGACTATCAAGTACCCGGAGTCACTGTAATTTTTTATCACCAATTTGGTAGACGTTGTAGTGAAATACAAAGTACTTGGGATTCAAATCTGTTCACTGAACACGTTTCTGCCATTTCAAGCAACCTTTTGATTTTGAATTTTATTTTTTATAATACTAAGCTTATGACACCGATTTTCTGGATGAGACATAAATTGGTATTTATTAATTTATTGGTTCGTAGATTTATTTATTTAACTTAAAATAGAAAACACGTACATTGGTTACATGTATTCAGATATAAACATAATATCTACAAACAAACATTTTTATAATTTAAGTCACAATACACAATTAAGAATTACAAATCAATCTTTACGAATAGCGACATCAAAAATTTAACTTTACGTATTTCGTCACTTTCTTGTTAAATTTCAAAATATTTTTTTCTTCTTTCATATTGGACAGTATTTCTAGGTCTTCATGACTCTGTATAGTAATGAGTTTTGCGATTTTGTTTTCTTTCGAAAGGGAAGTCTCGTTTCATATCTTCTTCTTGTAAAGTGGTTATGTCTCTGCTCATGTTTATTAATTTTACTCGAGAATTCAGAATTTTGTTGGCCGTTAAACATTTTAAAGAGAAAAACTATTACACATGAAAATGTAATTTGCTTAAAAGACAATATGTTTAGATCCCTTTTAATTTTAAAAGGGATCTAAACATATTGTCTTATTATTCTCAGGGCTTATTTTTGCAAAACTGTTTTCTAAAATCCTCCTCTTTTGACAAACACAATACAATAATCAATATCAGGAACAATGATGGCGCCCTTGAGGTAATTTTGCCACAAAAATGGTACTATAGAAGTAATCCAATTATTATTATTATTATTTTATATTCTTTTACGGGATTCTGCATTGATATTTCTTATCCTTTCGAGTAGTGAGAATTTTTTTGTGATTTTCTTTATAACATATATTGTATTTAGAGATAGAGTCAGTCTGGAACCTAAAATAACACCAAAATATGTCATTTCGGATACTTCCTTCATAATTTCTCCATCCATATTCATCAAAGGAGTGTCAACTAATATTTTATTTCCGATATTGGTAAATATGGTTTTGCTTAAATTTTAAATTATTATTTTTGAGCTAAAGAGCTACATTGTGTTACATAACGCAAATATCCCATAAATACTAGCCGCTCGTTAGATTAGCACCCCTAGCGACAAAAATAAACACCACTCGTACTCGGGTTCCGGTTCCCCCACGCTCGCTGCCCTCCGCCATTCCCCCCGCGGATCTGGCCTTGGACGCATCATTCTCTCTGTGGACCTGGCCTTGAACGCATCCTCCCCGCGGTGCTGACCCGTGAAGCACCATTCACCGTGGACCTGGCCATGGATTCCTACCCGGACACACGATCGGCGATCCACAGAGAGAATGATGCGTCCAAGGCCAGATCCGCGGGGGGAATGGCGGAGTGCAGCGAGCGTGCGGGAACCGGAACTCGAGTACGAGTGGTGTTTATTTTTGTCGCTAGGGGTGCTATTGACTAACGAGCGGCTAGTATTTATGGGATATTTGCGTTATGTAACAATTGTTAAGGTTTTAGTTTATTTGATTCATAATTGATACAAAATTATCTACAGATATATCATAAGTCAATGTGCCATCTGCGAATAGTCTCACATGGCAATATTTAACGTGTATGTATATTGTGAAAAGGATTGGTTCAAGAATCAAAAAGATTAAAAAAGGAAAGAAAATAATAATGTGTCCTTACTGGGGTACCCCGTTCTAAGACCGCATTGTACAAGATGTTGTTATAATGTAAACATCAATTTAGTTAGTACGTGTAATGTTAAATATGTTTTATAATAATGTGTAGGTAATAACATTAAATAAGGAGCTGGAAAGAAGTGCTTCACAAGCTGTTTTTGCTCCCATCACCATTTTGGTATCTTAAATCCCTTCTTTATCGCGTAAATATTCCTTTTTTTACGGAAACACCACACAGGAGACCCTGAGGGAAATAATTTCCCTCGAGGCCTGTATTCCTGCCGTAGGTTTTGCACTGATGGAGCTATATGCAATTTTTTTAACGCTAGTTACAAGTGATAGGGACTGATAGGGATATTGAAAGAAGGGTGAATGCAGGAAACTCCATTAACAGAGGACTGAACGCTGTTGGCGCAAACAAAAAGTTGTCGAAAGAAGCGAAGCTAGCAGTCCACAATGGAGTGCTGATACCAACTCTGATGTATGGCAGTGAGGCATGGAACTGGTAGAGGAAGGATGAAAGTAGACTGACTGCTGTAGAAATGAGATCTCTGAGACGAATGTGTGGTAAAACCATGTATGATCGTGTGAAAAATGTTGAGATTTGTAAATAATGCAAGAATGATGTATAAGCGTAGTGAGCAAGATTAAGAAAGGGACGCTCAGATGGTTTGGGCATGTAGAGCGAATGAATGAAGAAAGGAGTCTAAGGAGAATATATGACGCGAATGTGAATGGAAGAAGAAGCCGGGGACGTCCAAGGAAGACGTGGCACAATCAAGTGAATCAAATACTTGAGTAGGGCCATGTCAGAAGTCGGAATAACAAAAGAGAATGTATGAGACGTTGTACGAAAGTGAATGAAGCAAGAAGTGTTTACCAAGATCGAGTTGTTTCCCCGGTCCGTCCTCTCTGCCTACCCCTGCGGGGAAACAGCGTGATGGTTAGTTAGTTAGTTAGTTAGTTAGTTACAAGTGATTCTTGCATTTCAAAAAACCTTAAAAGCGTTTTACTCAAAACTACAATTTTCATCATAAGTAATTATTTCACCCAGCTCCTGAATTCTGAAGCAAGAAAATTCTCAATAAGAATATACATAAAGAGAAAAATGACTGCACTAAAGGTTATGACAGGTATAACAGATGGTGGATATGATATTAAAATAACAGCGCAGGTGTAGAAAAGCAGCAGGTAAATTAAAATGGAAACTCGGATTTAAAGGGTGAGATTTCTGTCTTCTTCAAAAAATTAAAGTAGTACCATCTATTTATTCTCGCGTCGAAACAACCTTTACGGGATTGTTTTTTTTACGCGGTTTTACGTCCATACTCTTTAATATGTCGTCATTTTTTGTTTTTGTAAATTTTTGTTCAGTCGGGTGAACTGTTTCATAGCAAGAAAGATAACAGGTCTAAGCGTCGAAAAAATATTTTTTACGCATTTTTTACCACCAACTAGAAAAATGGGGGGGATCTAGTTGGATAATCAACCAGCATTTTTATTTCTATTACAATGGGGGATGGGTGTATAAGATCAACATTTTTCGATAAGAAGACGGAGGAATTTTCAAGTTTAATTTTCTTAAATCTTCTTCATGCAAAAACCCCCAGAACGGCTAAATGGAAGGAAATTGAATGTCGGTCGTAGTGTAAAATACTCATATACAGGACATATTATCACAGGTGACCTGAAGGACAATCAGGATATGGTCAGCAGTTTCATCAGCTATCGAGAGGTTGAAGGAACCAAAGCGTACACCTAATACTAAGTTCGGTGATCGTGCTTTCGGAGTGTCAGGACCTGAAGCCTGGAGTGAACTGCCGCATGACTTAAGAATTATCAAAGACTCGACTGAATTCAGAACTAAACTTAAAACACATCTTTTCAGACAATCGTATCCACAAATTGAAGAAATGCACCCGTAAATTGCTTAGCTAGGCTAGCCGGTTAGTACTTACCTGAAGTCATTAAATAAAAATAAATAAAAAAATTAACGCATCGTTGCGCAAATGCGTCCACAGCCCGCAACACTGTAAATAACTAAAGTATAAAAATAAATAAAAAAATGTTAATATTAAAAGCTTCGGTCATTTTATAAATATTTTCCAGTCCTAAAAATTATAAGTATTTTAATAAATACCAACTCTTCTTGTGCCACCAATCTTCTAATAAATGCAACATCAATAGAAAAGGAGGAACAAATAGCAACTGTAAAACTATCATCTCTTTACTTAAATTTTCTAATAAAACTGTGTTCATCTGAAGCGACCTAGGTAAGTATGTTTTTCTGTATCTGTTTGTACATAATTAGTTAATAAATATTTGTGCATCGCCTTTGAGATGATTTTTCACAAAAACGGCGCTATACAAATCATCCAATTATTATTATTATTATTATGTAGGTACAAAGATGAGCGATATCCTAGAGCAGGTTCAGCTTCAAGGCGTTTTCACCTTTGCAGCACAAACGTCAAAAGAATACTGTTCAACACATCTACTCATCTATGTATACGTCAAAACTGTGGCTATATTGCACTTCATCCAATGGAATAAGCTAAAAGTTATCTACAGGGTGGCGTAAAACTATCGTTATGGTTTGAATGTTTAATAACTTTTTTAAATTTATTTATATTTTTATTTCTAAGTGAAGGATTTTGAAATGGAACACTACACAACAGAACAGCGATCAACAATTGTTGAATTTTATTTTGAAAATCAACGGTCAATTGTTTTGACGCAGCGTGCTTATCGTCGTTTTTTAATGTGCGTACTGGACCTTCAGCACCAACGATAAACCGCCTGGTTGCAAATTTTCGACAACATGGTACAATAAGATACCTTCCATGTACCGGAAGACCACGTACGGTCCACACGGAAGAAAATATCCAACGTGTTGTGGATAGTGTGCAGGACAGTCCAGAAACATCAACAAGAAGACGTTCGGCACAACTGGGGCTACCGCGGAGGTCCGTTCAGAGGATTTTGGCCACATTTCACATGTTCCCGTATAAGGTTCAGCTTGTGCAAGAATTGAAGCCGATAGACTACCAACATCGGCTTGATTATGCCATTTCATTCCAAACCATAACGGTCGTTTTGCGTCACCCTGTACAATAATGCATATCGCCAACTATTCCGTCTACCGAGATAGTGAAGTGCTACGGAAATGTTCCCGGAGGAACGAGTGCACTCTTTCATATCACTTCTCCGCCACCGCATAGAAAACTTAGGGTGCAGAATAATCAAGAAAAAATCCAATCCAAAAATAACATCATTACTACCATGGCTCCCTGGATGGAGTCCCCATGATTGCCCTCTGGAGACAGGAGACGGTCAGACATCCATGAACTTTATTTATTGTTATTTTCATTTTTCATATATTTTTATTTATTTTTTCTGTTAATGGTGTAACCTATAGGACGTGTTGCATTGCACTACCCTTGCATAACTTCCGGAATAAAGAATATTATTTTTATTAATCGTACAAATTAAATAATAATGTACAATGGGTATAGATTATAGGTAGATCCTATTTCTTACAGTTAACCCAATAAACAATAAGTAATAAATACATATATATATATTAATAAAGTATAAATATACCGAAGAAACAGACAATGGATAAGAGAAATAAGAAGAAAACTAAATAGAAAAGCTACACGAATTGAGTCTATAAAGTATTGCTATCTATAAGGTATTGAACCGATCACGAGTTTGATGACCTGGAGAAAAATGCTGGCTTTGATTTGGTGAATTTCGCTAAGGATCTGCGATGCTGGAAAGAAGCCTTTGTCCAAAGTTGAACAATAGGTAACTTATAACGAGGTTGTTTAAAATTTAATTTAAATAAAGTAAGAAGTTTATGATGGTACAGCTAGTAATGGTATATATCTCTTTGTACTCCTTCGGAGAACGGATTATTCGTTAGTTAACTTTTTTTGCAGCTGGATGTTAAATTTTCTGCCGTAACACTTTACGAAACTTTTGAATTAGTGTAATTAGTAACACGGTTTGAAATAAACGCTCCAGAATAGTAATCGACGTATGTGATAGATTATACAAATAAACTAACTATCTTTGAGAGTGGTACTTTTCAAATCCTCGTTAATCTTTTTAAATGTTTACCCGATACAAACTTAAACATCCCATGCAATAGCAATGATCAAGATAGGTTCATTGATTTGTGGCTATCAAACAATGAATCAATCGCATCAAACGTTGAAAGGGAAATCAATGTTTATTGGACTGGTTCACTCGAAGATGAACTATACATTTTACTTTTTTTGTTTTGTTTTTTAAACTCTACATGTCTGCTAAACGTAAGTAATAAAATAAGATTCTTGATGCTTTGATACTTTATCATTTGATTGTAAAACAGTCGTTCACGCTTAGTTAGTAGTAGCAAATACAGTGGAAATATGTATAATACGCCTACCTTCTGACATTTTTCATACATTGAGATGGTAACGTGGTACACTAGCGCCCCTAGCGGCGCGCGTTGGCAAAATTAATGTTTTCATACATTTTAATAGATTTTCACTTAAAAAATATTATTAGTAATTTATAAAAATTAAAAATATATTACTAATTTTGAAACTGTCAATTCATGGTCGAATTCCATATTAAAATAATTTTTTTATTATTAAAAAACCTTTCTAACTTTTTTCACTTTTTTCAGCAGGGAACTCACTCCCAACATCGATGTTATATATACACCATAGATTTAGTATTCATTGTGTCAGTCTGACGATACCCTTGATAGGGTGAAACTAGTCCGGTCGAAAATAAATAAGTGGAAAAAATTTACAGAAGTTTTTTTAATTAAAAAAAAATCTTTTTAAAATATATTAAACAAATATTAGGTAACCTGCATGTAAATTTACTGCTTTTTTGCTGATAAATGATAAAAATAAAGAGGCTATAAGGTTTGTACTAACAGATATAAATAAGCCTTTGCCGTTCAATGCTCACGCTCGATCTGGTGGTTTAGAAAGGGTATAAAATACTTTTTTAATAAGATGTGAGAAATTTTCTTTAATTACTTATTTTTGCTATTCTTCTAACTTAACATATCACAATTCGGGTCAATATATATATTTATATTTATATGCTTTAAATTAATATAAATATCCTCATTAAAGCATATCAAAATAAAGATAAAATTATTCTTATCATTAATATATATATTGAAAAACAGATATAAAATATATTTTTCCTTATTAAATTTTACATATTGATAAGAATTATGATATTTTATGTCAAAATTAGTCAAAAATAAAGAATATTTCTCACATTATATAAAATGAATATTATATTCCTTTACTAGACCACAAGACCTAGGGCAAGCATCGAGCATATAAACAGCCTTTTTTTAAATAATTTACAAACAAAAAAGCAGTTCAGTGATATGTTGTCTTATATTTACTTTGTGAATTTTCGATTTACATAATTTAGGATATTTCACAATTTTTTTTTAAATGTATGAAAACCCCAATTTTGTCAACGCGCGCCGCTAGGGGCGATAGTATGGCATGTTGTCATCAAATGTCAATTACGCAGTATTTGTTAGTAGGTTATACGAATAATAGTTTTATTCGAAGCACGTGACAGAAACGTGTTTTGTGAACAGAAAGCAAATGCTGCAGAATTGTATTTCAGTTCGTGCAACAGCGGTGGAAACTTCAAAGATCATCATTTTAGTACATTCTCGCAATAAATTTACATCTTAAAACCGAAGTTTACAGCAAGTTTTACGATTACTTTGTTTGTTCACGTTGGATACCGGCAGTTGTGGCGTGTTTTTCGGCAATAAACGTGTTAAATGTATTAAATTCGCGATATTTCGTGAAATATTATTAACTTTATTGCTTGGATATTTACTTTACTGGCCGTTTCAATTTTTCTGAAGTCTTCAGCTCTGTTAAGATGGTTCAACTGATCTGCGTTATTTGGACAGTTTTTAACCTGTTTTACTAGTTATATTATTATTAATATAATCAGTAGCGGTTCGTGGCCTATCTCATTGGGAGTTCAATTAGAGAATAAAAAAGTGCAAAAAAAATTACTTCAAAATAAAAAAATATTATGTTTCTCTTTTCCATATTATGTATGTTTTTCCCGAGATAGCAACAGGAAATAATTCGGCCATTCATTAATTTTAATTTTCTTTTTTTATTTATTGTTATTTCTTTTATATGTATTATTATTGTAACCTATGGAACGTATTGCATTATGCAACCCCTGCATACCTTCGGAAATAAAACATTTTGATTATTTTTTTTATTATTAAAATGTCTGTGAATAATATAATGTCGTGGGTGATTAAATTATTTCGATAATGACTTCAAACACGATAATTACAGAAAAAAAAACTTGCAAACTACTATTCCATACAAATTTGTTGTTACAAGCGAGTGTTTTAATTGAATTTGAGATACAACATTTATCCAACTGACAATTCATAGAAGAAATAGTGGAAAAGATAGTAAAGCAAATAGCTGCACCTCAATGGGATTCGAAACTTGTGAAATTATACGAGTTTTTAGATAAAATTATGTAAAAAAAAAAAATAGTAACCCCGGCAGCCAATGGCAACTTTGGATGACTACAATTTTTTTTTATTGTAAAAATGATTGTAATGTCTATGTTTTATAATAAAAATATTAAATAAATCTTCCTACCCTTGTGGAAAAATGGCGTGATGGTTAATAAATAGGTTATACTTTTTAAAAAACAATTAAATTTTATTAATTGATAAACTAAAGTTTTTAAGACAAGATTTTTTAAGACAGATATCGCAAACCCGCCAAGTTAATCAATATATACTAGTGTTTCATTCAATAATTACTGTTTTTATTATATTTCACCTGTAAACAACCAACTTTATTAGTATGAGGAAGGCTTGTAACGGCTTAATCCCTCAATAGATGGCGTCGAGACAAATTATGTCTATATTTTATTGGTGAAAAATGTTTTGACTTGTCAAATATTTATTAATTGATAAACTAAAGTTTTTAAGAGAAGATTTTTGTGCATAGCGCAAAGGGTAACAATTATTTTTATAAACAATAATTATTAGCCTGAAACACTCATCCAAATTGAAAAAACCTTCCATCTGAGAATCTGACCGGCAATCAGAAGGGTGCAGGTTCGAGTCCTGTCGGCGACATTTATCTTTTCTCGGAAGGTTTTTTTCAATTTGGATGAGTGTTTCAGGCTAATAATTATTGTTTATAAAAATAATGAAATTTTAATTCAGAACCAATGAAAGATTTCAATAGCCATCATCGACATTGGCGCGAGGGAAAAATCAAATATCGACTTATTTTCTAGTACCTTTTGACTATGGCCATGTATCGTGGGCGGATCTGAATATCCGGGTACATCCCCACTTTCCTCTATCTACCCCATCTCCTTCCCTTCATCACTCCCATCAGCCTCGCAACATATCCCAAATGGAGATGCCACGGTTCCCTGGCTCCAAACAGAAGGCATTAGTTGAGATTTGGGATTCTCGTGCGACTTTATTTTCATAATTTATTTTTATTTTTTTAAATATACATATTAGTGCCACCTGGGTATTTTGGGCAATACCCAGCTCTCAGACAGAAAAATCCATTGAAATGTACAAATTTGTATAGAGGGAGAAATTAAATCTAAGAAAACAAAGCACGAGTTTCGCGTGAGGGTGCAGGTTGTAACATCTCGTTACACACATTCGTCTCGCCACGGGCATTCAGGATTAGACAGTTCGATTTAAGATTAACAAGGGTTACGGTCTATGAAAAATATTAACCATCAGATTTTTGAAAATTTTCGAACATTTTTTCTGATACAAAGGGGTTGCAGACAGTACAAGATTTCAAAGTCAAGACATCTTCTATAGAATTTTTTTAACCAATTGTTTCATTCATTGACAGGATCTGGTTGATTCATTTTTTAGTATTTTAGGGAAGGTTGTGAAGCACTGAGCTTTGAAAATATTATGAATGGCTTTGAACGACGTAGGTTAGTCTATCGTTTCAAATATAGGTATCTACTCTAGGTTAGGTTAGGATTTTTTACTTAGATATTTCACAAAAGCGCTGCTGATGGTTGATGGAGTACTAGAAGAAGAAAAAGAAAAAGTAATTCTGTGAACTGGGAGAACTCGCTTACCAGCCATATAAAATGGTTAAACACATAAAACCACCTCAACAAAAAATAGGAAGTAAAGGAAGACAAACACGAAAAAAAAAATAATAATAATTTTAATTTATTTTTTTAATTATTTTTTTCGCTGCAGGAAGAATCATTCATTATACAAATAGGGTTTTTTTAAGAGAGACAGGCATTTCCGGGTTTCGAATGACCCGGCAGTGTCTGAGCATCTCTTGTTGCCATCGCACAAGGCGGAGGATGTTGGTTGTGTCGTTATGGAGGAAACTAAATCAAAACTAATGCGAACTATGTAGTATGAAAATCAAATGCTTTGGACACATTGCGGGACAAGGACAATCTAGCACGGTAGTCTGGAACTGTCCTCCAGCAAGAAGTAGGAAAAGAGAAGCAGCTGGAAACAGGAAGTAAGAAGCCGTGGGAAGCAGAAAACTAAAAGCAGCGTGAACCGAGAGGAACAAAACGAAGAACCAGTAAACGGGTAGCACGAAACAGGAAGCAAGAATCGGCGGTTGCGGAAAGCGTGGAAGCTGGAAGGAAGAAGCAGAGGTAAACTGAAAGCGTGTAGCGGAAAGCATAAAATAACGGAAGCCAGAAACAAGAAGCAGTGGGGAACACAACCAAAATTAAAAATCTATGAACGGGAAGGAAGAAGCGAGAAGAAGCAAGAAGCAGAAAGAAGGGGGAAGTGAGAAACGAAAAACCAAAGCTCAATCAAATCCTATATTCCAACCCATCCTAAATTCCGGTATTGGATTATTAGGTTGCCATGTATACCGGTCGATTAAACTTTAACCTCCTTCCCATCCACAGAGCACGTGTTCCAAGTCCTAACAAAGCAGTGCCCTCTGGTACAATCGTTCAATTTTGTATATAAAACATTATCTGGTAAGACGGTACAATTTACAAAAACATCATTCATTGACCGGTCAGGGCTGAGTTGCCATCGTGTCGATTAACGAATCCTATCTTTTCCGGCAGTTTATTGAAGAATTTCATTACTGGGTGTTTGTAAATTTATTGAGACATTGTTATTAAGAACCAGTTGATAAACAGCTATCTAGCAGTTTAACCAGACTTTACTATTTATAATAATGTAACATTTAACAAAAAAAGTTATTCATGAAAAAAAATTGAAGCCAGTACTTATTATTATTTTTATCATCGTAAAAATTACTAGAAAACCAACAATCGGGTGGAACGAAATAATAAAAATAATATTTCTGTTTTTATTGGAAAACTGCCTCCACTTCATCACACGGATTCGATAAATTTCCCGTGTACCTAATTGATGAATAATATATATCGTATTTCCATTTTCATCTTTTCACCCGTCAGTAATATTTAGGTCAATGAGACTTTTATTTTTTTTTGTGAATACCGCACATGTCACAACTGCTCCCAGCCGCCTGGAGCTAGTGAGACTATGGCATCCCCATTTGGGGTATGGTGGGAGGCTGAAGGGATTAATATAGGGAAAAGGAAGGTTGGGATGTACCTGGCTATTAAGATCTTGTCATTAAATCTATCAGTGACTGAGTTGCCATTGCGTCTGGGTCCCACCCAGACGTCTCATTTCCTCGTCTGGCTAAATCCTCCATCACGACACAAGCAACATCTTCCGCTTATTGTGATGGTAGTAGGAGATTTTCAAATATTGTCAGGTTATGTGTAACCAAAAAAATTGAAAATCTGTTGTCTTTTCTCAAAAACAAATATTTTATTGAATTAAATGAAAAGTCACTTTGTTTGAATCCACTTTTATTTTTGTATGAATACTTTGACCAGTTTCGACTTACAATATTCTAATTAAATAACAGGAGTGTGCATGTAAAAATGAAGAATAGAGAGATACAATATTAAGAGGGAGACAACAATATAACAATAGAAACATACAATACAATATATATAACTGCACAGACGAGGGGAAAACCACGAAAGACTAAAAAGGGAACAGAACGTCAAGTAAGGTGGTGGATGGCTTGAGGGGAGGTAGAGTTGGGGGAAACCGAAATATTTTGAAAATTGGAATATAAGTTTTTTTTAAATTATTTAGTAAACGACAAGTATTCATTTTTATTGATTTTTTTTATATCCAGGGCTTCTAAGTTATTTGATTGTACTAAGATGATTTTCGAGTTTGAAAATGTTTGGTGGATTTCACCAGAAGTAGGGGAAAAATGAGCTTACTTCGGGAACACGGACACGCCCACAACACACTTCTAACAGTTATCTCCTTCAGTGCATGGAGATGCGTGGTGATGCATGCTGGAGATGAGTAGTGGTAATGACTAATTTGTCAGATGTAATCAGAGGCATGCATTCCATATAGGCACATACTCGTAAGCACTACCTGCCCTACCAAACACGTATAAAAAATTATAAGCGTTGCAAGAAATCAATTTACCCTTTCAAAAATACGCCCAAAGTTCTAGCTACGAATGGTAGTGCCACGAGCGCTCCACAGATCGTCCCACTATAACTTATCAAAAGCAAGAACTAAGTGTGCAAAATGTCATATTCAAATGTTGACGATATGTAAAAATGTACGTTTGTGCGCAATGCGCATTCAAGATAACACTCGAGTGTATTAGTATCGCAAAAGCCGTGCATATCGGTATAAATTACAAACGTAACAACCAGTGCCATCTGTTGGTACCTCTATTGATTAGTACAACTTTACTAACGAAATAATTATTATAATATTATGTTGGCGTTCTTTCATGCAATCGTGCGGTAATTTTTTTGGGGGAATTTTATGTACCCAGTAATTGGTTCGTAATATACATAAATGAGGCGGTTATTTTAATATTTGATGTAACGAGTAATCCCAACAAACATCGGCCGAAGCCAGTCGCTTAGCCATTTTTAGCAAAAACCTACCACATACGAGGTGAGTTTTTTTTTAAATTATTAATTAATATCCTGCTTTCCTTACTCCCTGTCCTGATTAAAAACTCAGTGCACGCCACTGGTTGCGATACAGAGAGTTGAGAGCAGGATCAATTGGAAATGTATTGAAATTATATGTTTTTAATGCGAATACGTAATCAAAATTCAAATTATTTTATCACTAACATAGATAATATCATCAACTCATAATGAAAACATGAAACGGGCAAAGAAACAAAAAATAAAAAGATAGTAGGCACAACTGGGATTCTTACCGAAATCTTCTAATTCAGTGATACCAAACGAGGCTTTTCGTACATCCCACTAGGATAAATAAAATATGAAAAAGTTTGCGGTTAAAAAATATTCTACGCTTTTGTCCTGTTTTGCAAAAGGGTTTAGAGGCAAAATATAGTCTACCTTCAAAGTTTTGTATCAGCTGGATAAAATAACAAGTTTTTTTACGTTTTCGTAACTAAAGAATTTTGCGGTTTGACCTTAATGAAGGAAAAAATTTTTGCTCCTTTTTTTGGGATCCGTGTTTGATTCATGCAAAGGATTTCGTTTTACAAAAATCCTAAAAGATTTCTTGACTAAATTTTGTTTGGAATCCTACTTTGCGAAAGATAAAAATGAACATCATTTATTGGCT
Organism: Halesus radiatus; assembly: GCA_022606495.2. Taxonomy (NCBI): domain Eukaryota; kingdom Metazoa; phylum Arthropoda; class Insecta; order Trichoptera; family Limnephilidae; genus Halesus; species Halesus radiatus. Next base: position 244,955 of record JAHDVE020000625.1, read on the forward strand.
TGACCTTAAACCCACAAAAAAATTATATTTTAATGGATTCCGTTTTTTAAAGGTAAGTTTCCAAATGTTGCTTCTAAACATATAAGTAACAAAATACATTTCTATGTTTCTTATTTAATAGCAATCATTCGTGGTTCCGGATTTTCCATGATCAAATATGTATTTTTTTCTGTTTGTTTTCCAATAGAAGAAAAATAATGCGACAAACTTTATTCGGCTTATTTTAAATTAGCCGCCCAAAATAATGAGCTTTTTTTTTTCTTCTGGTTATTTAATATTTCAGAATGATATAAACCATTTATATAATTTATTTATTAATAATAATACAAGTTAATTTCTATAGCGCAGTTTTGTGAAGGTTCACCTCAAGTGCGCTTTACATTAACCAACCTAACCTAATATAATTTAAAAAATAACAGCCATACTATATAAATAGATATGCAATTAAGAGGAGCGGCTGCGCTGCCTGTTTTATACATATATTGTATTTGTGGCCAAAATACCCATCCAAACTGAATGATATTTTTTTTAAATTAAAGGTTTAGTAAATATCTAGTACGTATGAGATATATTTTATTTATTTTCGTTTTAAATTATGAAGTATTTGCCATGAAAAAAAATCAATTTTCATAATTTTACAGGCAACTTAGAAAATTATTTGCCAGTGTATCGTATTTTTTTAATGTCATATTTGCTATTTACAAACATGATTATGTAAATAAAAATAAAACATTTAAAAAAAGTTTTTTTTGGTCGATTTTTTAAATTATGTACTGCAAATTTGAGTTCAAACGTAAATTGGTCGTTTTTAATTTAATTTACAGTCCACCATGATGCTTATTTTAATATTTAAAAAAAAAAGTATGTTGTGTATCATTGTATTTTCTAAGGAAAAAGGGTAAAACTTTTTTTAAATCACCGTTACCCCCCAAATAATTGTTAAAGTGGCCTCTAAAATCGCGAAAAATCAATTCCTTCAATGGATTATATTTCATAATGTAAAACAAAAATAAATAAATTGCTTCTAATCCGTACTAGATATTTACTATACTTTTTGATGGAAAGAAGATCATTAGGTTTAGGTGAGTATTTTGGCCTCAAATCCAAAATTGTGTTTTGTATGAAACAGGCCGCGCAGCCGTTCCTCTTAATGTGATACATGTTTAAATAATCAACAACCTCATTAGTCATAATATTCATTTGACTAAACCTCGATGTTATTTTATATTTTCAATTTATTTCATTTCCATACTTTATCTTGACTTAGGTAACTGTCATGAAAAGGATTCTGAATATAGTCACAAATATAGATTAAGACACTATAAAATGTTCTAATATTTTTTTAAATCCTGTGACCCGTCAATTAACTACAATCCTGTGTCGCTCAGTTTCGATAACCGCGTTGCTCTTGTTGTACAATACTGTTGTTGTAAAATTTGTATTCTTCGATATTATCATAAGGGCATGCTTGCAATTTTCCTGTTACGAAGGGAAACGCTTGTACATGAATAATAAAAACGATGTTAGTTGAGAGCAATATAGTGCATTAAACAATGACCAAAGATGGGTAGGTAGGCTGTGCATAGTTTTACAATTTCGAATATGAATTATTGTGCAATGAATATTTGAAAATGGCTAATTTATTATCTTACTAAAAAGTGTTATAAATAAACAGTTTATCAATTTTAATTAAAACAAAATAACTTTGTATACATCACTTTATTAATATACAATATTACAACATGTTTCGTGAGCGATGCTCACATCTTCAGGTATCAATGTATTATTATTATTTATACATTGATACCTGAAGATGTGAGCATCGCTCACGAAACATGTTGTAATATTGTATATTAATAAAGTGATGTATACAAAGTTATTTTGTTTTAATTAAAATACATAATGACATCACAAAGTGAAAACCTTCTAGAAGAAGAATTCTTCTTCGAAAAAAAAAAAAAAAAAAAAAGTTTATCAATGTTGAGCGACTGTCACAAAAAATGCATTTTGATAAAAAAAAAATATTTTCTTTAATGGTTTGTTTTTCTTGGGGTAGGCATAGCTTTTCAGCGTTTGTGGAGATAGGTACTACGAAAATGGAAAGAGATTGAACGAGCTCATTTCCTTTGTTGTATTCTGATTTTTTTTTGTACGTAATTTGGCCTTCAACTATTTTTTTTCTTTTCCGTGGATACAGTGTATTATTCTCGTCAAAGGAACGAATGAATTACTTCAAAGAAAATCTTGCCAGCAAAAATTGACAATTGAAAGAAATAATAATATTATTATCGTTTTTGTCTTTGTTTTTTCATCATTTTTTACGTTCCGGAAGGAATCAGTAGGTACTCTCAGTTTTTTAAGCAAAATGTTTTATGTGTTGTTAAATAATGTCGGTTATTTAACCGTAAAAATGTTTTGAATTTCAGTTAAAATTGAACTTATGATATTGCTTTGTTTCAGGTTTTGGGAAAAATCCCATGTTGCGCTAGCTACGTGAAAGCCCGACTCTCCTATGGGGACAACATGAATCGCTCGAGTGCCGGAAACATCCCAATGACAGGTAACTAACACGATTTCACTGGATCTATTGCACATCAAACGTCAAAATTCTAAGATTAGGGGTGTTTCATAGAAATTCCAATCTAAAATTGTTACCAAATGGCCAATCGGCGTCATTTCATTTTTTTTTTACATTTGATCAAGTTTTGTCATCATTTCCGTAAAAAACCTATTTATGTGAATTTTTCTACACCACATAAAAATGCTTACAAGGAGCTCATTTAAAATCTGAAAAGGTATAGTCACAACGTGCTCGCTAAAGAAATAAACAATACGAAACTCTAAGAAGTTTTATCAAAGTATCGATGTGTTTCCAATTTGTTTTGCTCGAAGAATACAATGTGGAACTTTTCTTCAATCCAGAAAGCAGATGTGAACTTTACGATACGTTTTTTTTTTGTTTCAATACTAGTCTAAATGTAATCTCGCCCTAATGAGTTCGACTTTTCGTAACCTGAAAAAATTCTTTTCAAGATTACATTAAACACCGAGTTATCCTTCCAATCTCATAAATTGTAATTTAACCTTTAATGGGGTAAGTTTTTTAGCAAAAAATGTGTAGCAACGTTCACATCATAATGGGATTTTAAATGGACAACTTATTTCAACTCAAAAGTATTAACCCATTTTTGATAGCTTAAGTTAGGTACTTACATAATTCACATCGTTAATGGATTATTTATCGTGAACATATAACGAAAAGTGGCCAAGTCAAGATCCCTATGCGTTTGCAGACTAAGATTAAAATCCTTTGTATGGACACAACTCACAATTTCGTCAAGAATATATATACACAAGTCAGAATATTTTTTACGTACACGAAACAAAAAATTCTTTAATTGTTATTAACTTGCGAAATTATGAACCTCCATCCATGCAAAAATCATCAATATCAATCTGCCAATGAACGGGGACTTTGATTTTTTTTTTCTTATAGTTGTATGCTCACGACACATAAAAAAAGTTTTACACACGTAATTAATTTTGCTATTGAGTCACGTGGTGACAAAACATACTGGTAAATAAAACCATAACAAATTCATTGTTTGTTTATTTATAGTTTGCCAAATGAATTTAACAATTATTAATTAACACCCTACCCTATAGAAGCCTTTACCCTCAACACAAACGGACGTTCTAGATAAGATATTCATACTCGTAGATGAATATTAAATAAACGCCAAATTTGCTCTACAGCCTATATCTATGATTACTCATGTACCCTAAATCCTTCATCACTCTTAGTTCGAGGGGATTTATGCATCCATAATTATAGAATTAACTACAAGAGACTTTGTAACCAGGTTGGGGATTAGACAGGGGATGGAGATGTACAAGTATAAATTTTAATTAAAATAAAGACTTTCTGCGACTGGAATACGGGGTCATCCAAAGCAAATTTATTAACTATCAAAACAAAATGTGATAAAGCTATATATATAAAAATCAATGTAAGTTTGTTTGTTTGTCCTCAATGTTCTCGAGCATTACTTGACCGGTTTCGCTGAAAATAGCACAGTTTATTTTTTATTAGTGCCGGGAAGGTTTAGAAAGTAGTTTGAATGAAATCCAATATGTAAAACTGTTGCTATAACGTTTTAAAATTAGCACGAAAAACATTGAACCCGCCATGTTTTATTTAGGTAAGCCCATAGATATACCACTCTGGTTAGCCACAGATTGCATATTCAAAAAAAGAAGGTTTTTTTGGGTAAAATATTTTCAAAATGGAATACACGAGTAGGTACCTACTTAAGAACTTTATGATTTGGAACTTTAACTTTTGGAATGAAATAAAATATTCAAATGAATGTTTATTTATGTGGAGATAGTTACTTTCGCTGTCAAATCAATTATTGTACCCGAGCAAGGCCGGGTACACATCAGCTAGTATATTATAAATAGTGGTGGTTTGCCTGAAGTTATACGATTTCCGAATATCTATAGAAATGCGCTAAAAAAACTTTTTTCAAAATGTTCAATTTTTTTTTAATTTTTAACATGATTTACGGAATAAATCTGATTTTACATTACAAAACTTTAAATTTGCAATGTCATTGTATCTATGTGCCTAGATTAACATATTATTATATTTTGTTTTTTATCAATATTAAACCTCTAGTATGATAAATACTCGAATCGCAAGGGCCCACGTAAAGCATTATTTGATAAGTTCACGCTAAGGCGTGTATCAATATTAATTCATCATTGAGGTTTACTATTATTGTTTCGCTTGAACTCTGAGCATGTTAGTAGAATCATTGAAATCTGAATCTTCTGTTAGAACCTCGAGATATAATGATCGAAAACTATCAATGCTGATACTTAAAGTGAATTTTGAAACATGCGAGGGTCTCTTCAAAATTTGAGAACAGTATTGTGTATTTGCTCATGACCTCTTATCATTTCTGTAATAGCTAATGGTATAGTATTGTGTATTTAGGGTATCCTGGAATACGATTATTTGAACCGAGTGGGACGTTTCACTTGCCTTTCCAATGGCGGAGTTGTTCCATTTATGCCATTTATGACGTGTAGGCGTGGTGATCAAAGTAAACGTCTATCAGCTGGTAGAAGGGCACTTTAAAAATTAGTAAATGTTTGAGATCGGTTGAACGAACCATGAACATAGTGTATCAATGTATGTATGCCTTTGAATGATTTGACAGGTGTATTTTACAAATCAAGAAAAAAATTTATGTGCATACGGGTGTATTAGGTTTTCAACAGCCAAGAAGCTTAGCTTAGTACTTGAATAACCAGCTTGCCGCTTCTTAAAGAAACGACCCGCGTGTTCTCTAAAGATAAAACCGTTTCATTTATTTATTTGTTAAACCATAAATTAAATAGTTTTAACCCTGTGCGGTCACAGATATTAATACAAATGCTTGTTGATGATGACTAAATGTTGATATTTTTTTTTAAATATTGATGTTTTTATTATATTGATATTTTTATAACATTGATATTTTTATAATATTGGTACTTTTATAATTCTGATATTTTTTATTATATTGACATTTTTATAATATCATTTAAATCGGTGTTATAAAATTGGACTCTAGTATCTCAATAACAAAACTGTAATGCTTATTCCATTATTTTTTTTATTTTTCTTGTTTGTTTCAACTTATGTACATTGATCACAACATGCATGCGCCTAAATATAATAATTTTGCCCTACATTTGTATGATGATTGTAATTTATTGTTGTATTATATTATATTGTTGAAATAAACTCCTGCTGACAAGCTACTTGCAGTGGCTTAGCGGGTATAAGTTCCCACTGTATATAATGAATATTATACAATAAAAAAAAATAAAAAACTTAATACTAGAATACAGTTATGCAACTGACGTTACCAGAAATATGTCATATATAAAGCCTTTTAGAGTTATATATAAAGACCGTTACCTTTTTTATGTTCCGTGTCTTTTCTGTTTCATATTTCATTTGAGATTTGTTAATATTATTTTCCATGGTTAAAATATTACTTGTAGAAAAAGTCAATAGATGTCCCATATAAATAAAAATTGGCTAGGAATATCCGAGACACTATCTAGATTGCAAATAAATTCGGGTAGAATCTTGCAGTCATATTGAAAAATAGCAGCCAGATTTTAAGCGTTCTTAAATTGAAGTATCGTATCGATAAAAATGATGGAAAGTACTAAGGTGGGATTAGCTTCAATGATGAAAATAAATAAAAAGAAATCATAAAACTTACGAAATAGCCCGGAGTACCCGTAAAACTAACATAAATATTTTTTAATTCTCCATGCGCGTAACAAATGTACCGTTTTCGCTACTGATGAAGTATTAATTCGTGCAGCAGCATGTGATTCACGTTCATGTTGTGCATGAACACACTGGGCACTTTAAAAGCTTCCGACGTTTCAAGTACAATTAGTAGGGTAAGTACCTACTTAGCAGAGTTCTAGGTAATCGTTTTTAGGTTGTTCAAGATATAAAGTGTTTCACGGTGAAAATGATTTTTCTAATATTCTCTCTCTTGTTTTCCAAGTAAGCCAAAACCCTTCTCGTGTTTCTTGTATTTCTTTTTTTTTGAGTCTCCTAAATAATAACTTCCCATTATTCATCGAAGAGGCTTTGATAAATGGTAAAATGATTAAATAGGAAGCATTTACCTATAGCTTATAATGTAGGTTATATTCACAAGAACCTTTTTTTGTTGGTTAAAGAAATTACGTAAGAATGACACCAAATAAAACAGTAAATATTCACATTACAGCCTTCAATCCATGATAATAATTATATAACCTACTAATATTATCTGTTTATTTCTTATGTAAATTCTTCGAAGATTTGTGCATATCAAATTAAGTGCATTGAAACCTAACTAAAAAAAGATATGCTCGTATCTCTCGCTTGCAGCGACAGTAATAGCATGCATTTAGGGTATGTAGCCTGCAGATCGCACTCGAGTGATGCTGTTATTTTACATCAAGTCAGTGCAGTAAGTGAAAGTCAGGAATGGGGGCCTAAATGCCAGTACTTCTTCGAACATAGTCCATTATAGAACACATTAAATGATTTCTTGTTTTCAGCGATGGTATAAGTTACTGCCTTATTTTATTACTTCTTTTAAATGCATTCCACATAGCAGCTCCAACTGTCCGGAGTAAGCAGAATCTTGACATTCTCTTTTTGGAAATGTTGTCAAAAGGAAGAACGTGGATAGAGGGAGTAGATGAGGTAGTCAATACCTGGCTATTCATTTGGGCCAAATCTTACTGTATTCTTGCAACGATGAACTTTGTAGAGGTGCAGCGATCTGGAGACCGATTTGTTTTGTTTTTAGCAGGGTTAAAATTTAGTAAGAAAAAATTGTAAGAAATACGTAAAAATAAAAAATTCGTTTAATATAAAAATTATAATTTTTGGTCAATATACATAGATTTATAATACAAGTTTAGGAAAAAGACAAAACACAAAAAAAAATTATTGAAAAGTTTGAAACTTTTCATATTCCGCGATGTTGAAAATAACTATGTAAAATATGATGACGGTATTGTTAATAATCTATGTTAATATAAATAATACATCGATAACATCAGTTAAGCCCGAGTACATTTTTTTGTATTTTTTCTGACATTTTAAAAATCTATTTTCCAATCCTAAATTCGAACAAAGGCAACATTAACATTTCAAACAAATGCCAACTCTTTTTTTGACACTTAAAATAAATTTCTTTATATGAAAATTAATGTTTGTCTGTGTGTTCTCGATTTTCTGGAAAATTATTCAACCGGTTTCGCTGAAAATATCACAGTTTGTTATTGTTAGTGCCGAGAAGGTTTAAAGAGTAGTTTGAATGAAATTCAATATGTAAAACTGTTACCATGACGTTTTAAAATTAGTATGAAAAACATTGAAGGCGGGGGCACGTCAGCTAGTCTATATTTACAAAAATCAATGTAAGTTTGTTTGTTTGTCCTCGATGTTCTCAAAAATTACTCTACCGGCTTTACTGAAAATAGCACAGTTTGTTTTTATTAGTGCCGGGAAGGTTTAAAAAGTAGTTTGAATGAAATCCAATATGTAAAACTGTTGCTATAACGTTTTAAAATTACTATGAAAAACATTGAACCCGCCACGTTTTTTTTAGGTTAGCTAATAAATATAACACACTGGTTAGCCACAGATTGCATATTCAAAAGAAGAAGGTTTTTATAGCTACTTAAGAACTTTAGATATGTTTTGAAAAAATAAACTTTTGGAATGAAATAAAATATTCAAATTAATGTTTCTTTATTTGGAGATAGTTAATTTCGCTGTCAAATCAATTATTATACCCGAGCAAGGCCGGGTACACATCAGCTAGTATGATATAAAAAACGTTAATGTAAGTAATATCAAAATCGTATATTTTTATATTTTACTTGATATTGTTTAGTTTCATAGTGGTTAATTCGGAATTCCCTCCCTATTAAGTCATTCCACCATATGGATAGGAGACCTATTAAATCAATCCCTATTAAATGGCAGATATTAATTAACAATATAACTAGATTACCTAGATATTATATTCATTTGTTAGCGAGCCAAACACATCTTGAATAGAGCTTTAATAATCAAGCCTATTGATAAAACTTATCAATACATTATTATCTAGGCTTAACACAATAGTAATATTCATTTCTGATTTCATTCAGCACCTCCGTATTATAATAATATTTGATTTGTAGTACTAATTATATAACGTACGAAAAGCTCAATTTATAAGAACATTTTTTCATGTCTCTGAAACAAAAAAGTTTAAAAAAAAAACTGATAACAATAATAAAAAGTGAATAAAACAAAGGGTTTCGTTTATGAAGGAAGTAATTTAATGATGACCTTCCCGTACCCAAGATAGCGCTCGACGTTACGACCTACGTAGCTCCTTTAATATATTAAAATACATCCGTAATCTTCCTAATTTTGTTAATTGTTAAACTATGAATATATAGTAAAGGATGTTATAAAGACCATTCGTATAGCCCCCCTAACCTCCCACACCAACAAAAGAAATTTCCAAGTCTTTTACAATCCCCAGCATTCAAAATATCTATTCTTAGAATGTTTTAATCAAACTGTTTTTCACAACACAAGAGCTACCAGAAAGACATTAGGTATGAATATACCCAAATTTGCAAATACTTTTAGACAAAGGAACTATAAATATCTCTCCACTGAGCTCTGTAATTCACTTCTACTAGCGATAAAAAAAACGGAATATGCAATTGCTTTCAAAATCCAAATCAAAGCCTGGTTCAAAAAAATCAAAGCCTGGTTCAATGAAATCAAAGAAAATTAGTTATCCAGAATTTTGAAAAGGACGTTCGTTGTAGGCGGTTAAAACAATCAGTTTTTAAATAAAGTACTCAGCCCCAGCACAGAAACCCCTAGTGGGAGGACTATGAAAAACGTCCGATTTTGTCTTATTTGCCTGTAATTTTATTATCTAAATAGAAAGAAGAAAGAATGTATTGAAAGAAAAAAAAAACTTTTTTTAAATTTCTCAAATGATGTAAAATAACTTTTTAGAGTCATATTTATTAATTTAATAATAATTACTTTGTTTAAAACCACTGTAATTTAATATGTAAATATCTACATGTTTCAGGAGCAAAGCTCCCCTCTTCAGGATTAACAATTTACCTACTAAAAAATGTTATAAAAAAAATGTATTCTAATTTAATTTTAATTGTTTGTTTTGTAGCTTTATTTAGATGTAAGCAAATTTTCATACATCTAGTAATAAAAAAACATATAAGATACATAATAAAATAAAAAGAGTCATAAAATTATAACGGAAAGAATACAGTTAATAATAAAAAAAAAGAAATACAGTTACCCCAGTTCATACAGTTAATACAAAAAGAAATACAAGTCATAAATTTTTCTTTATGTATATAGCACATGTTTTACGGAAAGTGCCAAGACTTGAGGCTTCCTTTATGGAGTTTGGTAGATTATTATAAAGTTTTTGCCCTTTATAAAACACGCTGTTCTGTGTACACGTAAGTTTTGTTTTGGGAAGCCTGAAGTCTTGGCAACTCCTCGTAGGATAATGGTGAATATTTTCATGATACATAATATTAGTTTGCAGATATTTAGGGAGCATGTTATTTTTAAGTTTGTACATCAATGTTAATGTATTATATATTATATGTTGTTTAGTTGTCATCATATTTAAGTTTTGTAACATAGTTTTAACTCTAGTAAAGATATTACATTTCAGAATCATCCTCATTCCCCTATTTTGTATAACCTGTAGTTTATTATTTTGGGCCTCGTTACATAAGAATAGAACACTAGAACAATAATTTAAATGAGGAGTTACAATAGAATTGTATACAAGGTGCGTTGTCTTGAGATCCAAGTTATTCCTAATTCTTTTTAGGAAGCCAACTTTTTTAGCAATTTTCTTAGATATGTATTCGAAGTGTTTGTCGAATTTTAATTTATCATCTAATATTATACCCAAATATTTAATACTGTTAACCCTTTCTATCTTTATGTTATCAATGGTTAGTATTGCATGTTCGGTTCCACCTTGACTATCAATAATCAGAAATTTAGTTTTCATAACATTCAGTTTAAGTTTGTTTATGTTTAACCAAAGTGTTACATTATTTAAGTCATTTTGTATCTCTTCAATGGCGTCCTGTAATTTTTTCTGGCTATATATAACAATGTATCATCAGCAAATAATTTAATGGCACAATGCTTTAAAACTTTAACAATATCATTTATATATATAATGAATAACAATGGACCTAGGACAGATCCCTGTGGAACGCCTTTACTAGTACGACGTGGATCTGATATTATACCACCATATTTAGTTACTTGCGTTCTTTCTGATAGATAATCAACAAACCAATTAATTTCTTTACCGTTAATTCCAATATTTCTTAATTTTTTTATTAATCTATCTCTATCGATTGTTTCAAATGCCCTTTTTAAGTCTAAAAATACTGCAGTAATTTTACTGTTTTTATCTCTATAATTTTTCCATTCTTGTATTACATAGTTAATAGCGGTTTCACAAGAAAATTTATTTCTAAAACCCGATTGTTGTCGAACTAATATCTGCTTTGTCTCAATATATTCAGTTAATTGCTCCTTTACAATGTATTCAAGTATTTGTTCATATTTGGGCAAGCAATTTATCGGTCGGAATTCGTCAAATTTCCTTGGGTTATCGATTTTCGGAATAGGAGTTATTACAGATGTCTTCCAAGTTTTGGGAAACACTCCACTATTCAGAGATTCATTGATAATTTGTACCATCGATTCGCCAATAATATTAATGGAGTCTTTGATTATATTTATTGTAATACCGTCTGGAGATTCCTTCGATTTCATGTTACTTAAGACTCTTTTTAAGTATGGTAAATCTATATTTTTAAACTTAAACTCTTCATCGGTGCATACAGTCCTGTCTATGTCTAGTTTGTTAGCAGGACATTCTGGAATACTTTCGCTTATAAGATCTATGCTCGAAATAAAGTGGTTGTTAAATTTTGTCGCTATATTCTCAATTTCTTCTTCATTTCCATCTGGGAAATCAATCGATTTTACAACTTCTTTTTGTTTGCCCTTTATGATTTCTTTTAGTGTTATCCAAAGTTTTCTTGGCTCATTCTGTTGTGTTTCTAATTTTTGTTTATAGTAATCGCACTTATGTTGTTTAATTTGTTTTGAATAAATATTGCGAATTTTTTTATATGAATTCCATTTTTCATTGGATGGTTCCAATTTTGCCGCTTTATATGCATTATCTCTCTGTTTTTGAAGGTTATGTAATGGTATCGAATACCATCTGTTAGTATTTTTAAACTTAACACTTCTTATCGGCATATTTTTGTCGACTGCCGACGTCAAAATTTTGACAAAATTTTCTGCTTTGTCATTTAATGAATTAGACTCGGTAATTTGTGAGATACTATTTTTTAAAGTTTCACAGAATTTAGAGTGATCATAGTTCCTTTTATCTCTATACATAATTTTCCTTGACTCATTTTTTATTACACTCGTTTCAAGTAGTGTTATTATGTTTTCGTGGTCTGATATTTTTGGTGTATCCACAACCTTTACGTTCAAGTAAAAATGATTTGATATAACCAAATCAATAATGGTTGCTGATGCGTTTGTTATTCTCGTTGGTTTTGTCACAAGCTGTTTCATTCCTAGATCATTCACTAAACTTTGGAGTCTATTACTGTAGGTATTCTTTACTTTCATATCAATATTAAAGTCACCAGCTATATAAAACATATCTTGGTTTTTCATATTTTTAATACACCAACTTTCAAAGAAATCTAAAAATTTCGAATGGCTTTGGTTTGGTGAGTGGTATAATACAGAGTAGGTTCCTTTAATCAAGTTTTTTGTTATTTGTATTGCCAGCATCCACGTATTTTTTTCATCAAATACTTGATTTGATATTATTTTGAAAGATATACAATCTTTAATGAACATAATCACTCCTCCCGTATGTCGACTATGTGAATCGCATCTTATAGTTGAATACCCTATAAATGATACTTCGGAATCGTATACATCGTTGGTTATACACATTTCACTTAGCATTAAAATTTCTGGTTTGACTTCTTGCAATAATACTTCAACTTCATTTACATGAGCCAAAAGGCTTGAAATATTTAAGTAGTATACAGTTGCTTTTCTTTTTATCCTAAAAAATCAATTTTTCTCTTCTCTGATTCTATATTTCTTTTGTATATAGGACACTCCTTGCTCCATGCCTGATGGTTATCGTTCAAATTTAATGAAAGTTTATCATTTGTGAGTTTGCAGTTAATACATTTCATTTTGTCAACATTTTCCTTACATTCTGACGTATCATGTTCGTTTGAACATCTTCCGCAAGATTTTTTATTTTTACAGTCTCCTGCCTTATGTCTATATCCGTTGCAGTTGAAACATCTCAGAACTGAGAGATGATCGTAGACAGCACATCTGTTCCATCCAATATTTATCTTAGTTTCTTCTAACATTTTAGAGTGTGTTTTTCCATCTACTTCTATGAATACGGTAAAATTATTGTATCCACTACTTTTTTTATTTTCTTTTATAAATTTGACTGATATTTTAGAGTTTTCTTTATCTATGTAATCATTCTGCATCCTTATTCTGTTTTCAATTTCTTCGGCGGTATATTTATCTGTAATTCCTATCACTTTTACCGTTGGATTTTTGGGTTTAGGAATGTCAATGTCATACCTATCCCCAAGCTTATCGATGATTTCTTTTTGGATTTTTATCGTTGACTCTGTGTTCTTCAGTTCAACAATGACTGATCCTTTTTTAAAATTTCGGATTCCGGCCACGCCCACATTAACTGGATCTATGTGACTCTTTAATTCATCCTGCGTTTTCTTGTTCTTTTGATCCTGATTTTTCGGTTTAATGATCACAATTGGTTCATGTTTCTTTATTTTTTCCTCCACCTGCGGCTGAATAATTGATTGATTTTTGGATGCGGTCAATTCACCAACTACAATTCCCATAGTAACAGCCATTTCTCCAATAGTTCCCAATATGTCTGTCGTTTTCGGCGTTACTTTGGCTATTTGAGTTTTTGTGAAATTATTCGTTGGATCATTGAAAATGGTAATTAGTTCCGTTATCATTATCTTTGCTTTGGTCATATATTGTAAAGACTTTTCTTGGAAGTCCATAGTGAATAGGTTAATATCCTTGAAATGGAATAATATCCTTGGATGTTTATTTTTTGCGCCTGTTGGTGGGCAAAATCCGCAACACCTTCAGTACTTCTCACAGTGTTTCATATGTAGGTAGGGTATTCAAAATGTCAAAATCACAGTTATTAAATTTTTTTTTTTTGTACATACATAAAATTCACTCCAACACTACCGCAACACTGTTCTATCACAGAGGGGATAAGAATCCTCAAGGAACAACACACAACACTTTTTTTTAAGCAGAGAACAGAATATATTTGGTTTTTGATCAATATAATGAAGAGCAAAACAAAACAACTATTGACAGCAAAATGTTATTGGTTGGTTGCATCATCAGAATTGGGTAAATTGTTAATCTTGAGGATGGCAGCTTTGCTCCCGAAACATGTAGTTATTTACATATTAAATACGGTGGTTTATTATTAAATTAACTTTTATTTAAATTACGCACTTAATCATCAAATAGGCCACGTATTTACAAAATTAACATTTCATCATATTTCAAGTTTAAATCTATTAAATTAAATGTTTTTTCTGCCTACATAAATGTTAAGTAACTTATTAATTATTATAAATTTTCCACGGTATAATGTATAAATGTCGGAAATAAGATGGTAACGCTGGAGTGTCAACTTTGGAGTGGAAAAACATTTTATACTTGGCCACGGAGAGGTTAAATAATAAAATAAAAACGTTTTATTACAAATTAAAACCAGTGTGGTGTACTTGATCTTTTGTATGCTTTAAAACATTTCGTTTCGGAACCTATTTTGAATTGTTTCCATGAAGCTTTGAATAATTTGTCACTGCTATCTGAAAACTGTCAGCTGCCAGCTTGCCCTAATCAGGAATTACTGGATTTAAAATGAAAATGGGTATTAACCCATGGATTACTAAATCCACCACGCGACGTATTTTCCATCTGATCTTACAACATAAACACAAAAATTTAATCAAATGAAGCATAGGAATTTGGGGGATTTTGATACGTGTGTATCGTATAACTAAGCGGCCGTTTTAAAGCATATACAAATTGACTCTGGATTCGCAATTTGCATCGGGTCATTGAATCTGTCTACAGTAACGAACGTTGTTAGATTTATGAATACGACTAACCATTAAACCCCAATATATTTAATATGACCCTTGTTCTCTGAACAGTTTTTTTAAGGGATGAAATGAAAAATAAACTCTTTACACCGGCATGAGTCAGTACCTCCGTTTTCAGACCAGAAATGCAAAATTATTTGCTTTTTAAAATAGCAAAATCATTAAGACAAGACGTGAAGTGCAATATTTTTTTAATAGTTACCCGCAAATTCTACAGATAATCGTTAGATCCTTTCTACGAAAATGTATAAAACCTTTAACGATGAGCTTCAATCTAGAGTAAAAATTAAATTGACGCGAAATTGAATGTATTTAACGGTCTCCATGGTCGAGGGGTAAGGCTCTCGACTACGAATCCAAAGGTCGCGGGTTCAAATCCCGGCGTGCGCAATTAAATTTTATTCAATTAATTTGTGTTGTTTCACAATTAATTCATTTAAAAAATATATATAGTATATTTTCGCACGTTCCAGAGTGGAAGATACTCTCAGTATCGCGCTGGTGAAAGACCACCATTCAGAATTTAAACGTTGCTTGAGACGCGTTTGGTGGCCATATCTGAATAGCCAGGTATTTCCCACCTTCCTATTCCCCTTCTCCTTCCCCTCCACAATACCTTCAGCCTCACAACATTCCCCAATTGGGGATGCCATAGTCTCACTGGCTCCAGACGGTTGGGAGCAGTTGGGACTCTTGTACGGTATTCATATAAAAAAAAATCTAAAAGTTAGTAAACCTTCAATACAAATCAAAATCAGCCTGTGCTTACGGATCCCACATTTGAGGCCACTAACACCAGACTGGTCTAAATCCAATTTTGAGCTATATGGAAAAAAAGATATAATATTATTTTATTACCTGCATACTGAGGTCAATAAACTAGTACTAGTACACGCTCCCTACATGAGGCGCTGTACCAAACACTAGACGCCAATGTCCACTATTATGCTGGTTTAAAGAATTCGACGGCCGATCACCTGGATGAGAAAATTTCCCAAGATCGCTGGGGCGACGATCGAGTTCAACAGAGGACGGTAGAATTTGGAATACATTATATTTAAGCTGTAAAAATCTTGGAGTTCTACGGAGGCGAACCTTGCCAGCTGTAGTAGTGGGACGATATATTTTTACTCTCTAAAACATAATTTTAGTCAATAAATACACTCGACTATAATAAACGCGTTGTCATTTCTCTACGCCTCGAAAAGACTGATGTGGTAGCCAGCCGGCTTCTGACGTTAGCATAATTCTTCAGCATAGTATGGAACCACGACCATAGTCGGACTAGGATATGTTAGGTTCTTCTTTTCTGTTCAACCTCATTTATTTTGGAGATGTCCTAAGAATAGTATTTTGACATTTTAGAAAATATCAGGTTAAAGGGTGTTATTGGCTAACAAAACAGTGTATTTGTTGCTATATTTTTTTCTTTGCATAATAGAGGGTTGGTGATTTTTTATTCTATTTTAGTGTGTCGTGAATAACACAAATAACTGGATTTCTCAAAGAGAACGGCTAAGATCACCCTTGCGCTAACTAATTTCATGACTTTTTTGTTTAACAGAGTTTCTTGTTTATGTGTTTCTGATGCATGGAATTTGAATCCACAACTCCCGTCCCAAAACTATATTCAATCATACGTTACGTACACTGTAATTATTCTCAAAATAATCATGTTGAAGCCAAATTAAAACAGAGCCCTAAAAAGTATGTAGGTAGTTCGAACCCATAATTTATCCCTTTTTACTTAATTTCCTTTGTTCCTTGACTGGGATCTTTAAGAATTTTATTTATAAAATTGTTTTACCGTTATCCTAACGACGCTTAACAGTTAACCTATGAAGGGCACGATTAAATTAACTCATCCAAAAGTGACAAAATAATTGACTTGAAAAAATGAGGAAATGAAATCTAACTACAGTAAAGAGGGGGGATGGTTTGCCGCATGTGACACTGTTGGCAAATACCTCGCGCTTAATTTTATGCATGTATCTCCTCAAACACACTTTACTGTTATCTGACTCTTATATTCATTGCATCGTGCGGTGTCTTCTGGGGCATCCCCGACTTCCTCTTCTATCTTTCCGCCTTACATTCAAATCGATTCTCCTCATATACATAGCACATATTATACGTATGATGCATCATCCATTCTTCCATCAAAGAGAGATGAAAATTACCCACAAAATAAGGAACTGATTTTTTAAAAGTGAAACTGCTCTCAACTCCGGAGCCAGAGGAACTATGGCATCCCCAATTGGGGTATATTGTGAGGCAGAGGTAAGAGGAAAGATGTGTTGAAGAGGATGGGTGGGAAGTACCTGGCTATTCAGATTTGGTTACTAAGCACTATTAATGCCATTTCAAGCGACGTTTCGATTATGAATGGCGTTCTTTCACCGGGGTGATACTTAGAGCATTTACCATTCAGTCATCTGCTACGTTTCGCATATTTTTTTATTGCAGAGTATTCTGTTCACATAAAATACTTGGTCTTTCGAGGCATATCCGACTTTTTCTTCCAACCACTTTACGAATAGTTTTTTTTAAGAAACATTACCGGTACACGAATAACCCGACACTATTTTAAAATCCTCTTACAATCACACTAAGCATAACATGTTGCTTGTATCATGATGGAGGACTTACCCAGGCAAAAAATTGAACTCACGACGACTGGGTGGGACTCAACTCAACGCGTTGACAACTCAGCCACTGACCGGTGAATTTAGTTTCAAACGAGAACTTATTAAAAAAACATGCTTACGTATATTGAATTATTTTAATGAAAATTTACGTTGGCTTGTGGATTAAGCAGGTAGATATTTCCACGTAAAGTAATAAAATAATATGTGATTTGAAATATGTTAGGAGTTTCCGAAGTAATCCTCGAACCAACATATTCGGGAAATTTCTAATAAGGGCCCAATTCCTGATCTGTTTATCGGATCCATCAATCACCGCTGCCTGTCAACACGCGCCTTCCCATTTAATACTGTATCAGAATATTATGTTTCTAGAAAAAACTAGATATCGTCGAACAAGTAAAACAGTGTGAAAGTTGTAATAATATCTTCATACCTCGTCTTTAAATCAATACTTGTATAGTGGTGCTTGGCAATAGACCATTGGACGCAACATTACGTTGAAAAAAATAATCCTCCAATCTTCCTGCTGTGAAGGAAAATATTAGTTTCAAGGTACTTCAAATACCTTAATCTATTACCGAACACTGAAGTATTGGGCGTATTGAGAAGGAAATAATTAAAAATACATTATTTAAGATTTTAATTTTTAAAGTGGGTATACAAAATAAACTAAGCAAGCTGAAAATTATGTTAATTTTGATTCCTGCCAAATCGGTGACCGGATAATTCAACACAATATGAATCGGCATACTTTTTAAAAGTTATAAAGTCATTAAAAGAACGAAAGAAAAGAAGAAAAAGAACCAAAACTTAAATCTAATCTAAAGTAATCTAGTAAATCTAGGATAGGAAGGAGTGAACTTGGGTCTTGAAGAGATCCACGTTGTAGGATAGAGGAAACACAGAGGCCGGCAGATCATTCCACAGCCGAACTGTTGAACACAGAAACAAGTCGTAAAAGCGACCCTTTCTCATATGATAAATGTCGACTATGTGCAAATGTTGGGCACGTGTTTGGCGTGTTTCCTGACTATGCACCGGTGCCGAAGGGATCAATGACGCTAGTTCCTCAGAGCATTTTTCATTAAAATACCGGTAGAACAAGGACAGCATTCCCACCTGACGTCTGTGCTCCAAAGATTGCAACCCGTTTGTTAAGATCGGCGAATCTATCAAACGGACCGCCCGTTTCTGCACAGAGTCAAGGGTTTTTTTTCAGATATTTTGAGACTCCCGACCAGAGGTGGCTGCTAAATTCTACAGTGGGGCGCACTTGCGATTTGTACAGGGTCAGCAGTTGTGTACTATTAAAGTATCTGCGGGCTCTGTACAATACGCCCAGCTTCTGAGAGGCTAACTTTACTCGGGCTTCGATAGAGCCCCCATACCTGAGCTGGTCACTTTAGGTTACACCAAGCATATCAATCGGGGACTTGTTGAGAAGATTGCTTCCATTAAAGGACACTAGATTGTCATTTCAATCCCTCTTAGACGTAATCAGACATGATTGGGTCTTTGAAACATTAAATTCGAAGAGGTTATTCTTACCCCAAGATTGCTTCAAAGCCCTCCGAGTCGTTGGAGTTTGTGTGCCCTTTGGGGGCTTGTCAAACAAAAAGCTATCATGGACTGTAGAGTCATCCGCGTAACAATGGATGGGTGCACATGTCAAAAGGTCATTGATGTGCAACAAAAACAATGTCGCAGATAGAACCGATCCTTGTGGGACGCCAGCATTTATTGAATGCGAGGAAGAGATGAAACCTCAGCAACCGTCTGAATCGATCTCTCCGTCAGAAAGTCGGCAATCCACGTACCCAAGGAAACGGGAAGTCCGTAAGAAGACAGTTTGTTGACAAGTCCTCGGTGCCAAACCCGGTCAAAGGCCTTAGAAATGTCCAGTGAGACCGTTTGAATATCACCATAACGTTCCAGACACTGCCCCCAAGCATGCGTCACACACGCGAGAAGATCACCGCTTGAGCGGTTCCGCCGGAATCCGTACTGACGGTCATTAATAATTTTGTTCTTCTCGAGGTATGTGAGCAGTTTGTCGTTGACCACACGTTCCATCACCTTGAACAGAACTGAGGTGATCGCTATGGGGCGGTAGTTGGCCGGGTTGGAACGGTCACCTTTCTTAGGTATAGGATGAATGATCGCTTTTTTCCAACCAGAGGGCACATAGCCACATTTCAGGGATATTTTAAAGAGCTTTGACAAAACTGGAGCAATTTCTGGAGCAATCACACCTCTGCAATACCAGGGCAGGTATTCCGTCAGGCCCACTAGCTTTATTAACATCGAGCCCCTGTAAGACATGGAGTACATCCCGATGCCGGATCCTCAGCTTTTTTATATAGAAACCGCAGTGAGGAACCCACGGCGGGATGGCACCCCGGTCATCGAAGGCCGAGTTTTCCGCGAACATTTTCCCTAAAAGGTTGGCCTTTTCGGTGGCGGTGTTTTTTAGTGAACCGTCGAGTCTGGTAAGAGGCGGCAGACTGGATTTGCAGAAATTGCGACTTATAGAGCCCGCTAGCGACCAGAATGCTCTGCTGCCATGCGGACAGGCTGCTAGCTTTTTGCTGATCTGTAGGTCATGCTCAAATTTTGACCTATTGATTATTCTCTTACTTTCCTTTGCCATTTTGTTATATGCTGATCTGTTTTCTGACGTTCGAGATGTGTTGTAGGCTCGGTAAGTCGTGATTTTTCGTCGAACTTCTTCGGACCATTATCGTCTGAATCACGGCTTTGAACCTACACCAGTTTCTTTAACGGTTGATTGAATGAAGCCATCCATCGCAGACGTGATGACTTCACCAATTTCCTGGGCACATCTGGAGGGATCCGAAGTCTGAAAACAGACAGCTGACCATGGGAAAGCATTAAAATGAGCCCGCAGACCGAACCAATCTGCTGACCTATAGTGCCACATTTCTCTCTTTTAGTCTAGTGGTTAAGGTATAATCACAAGCTATACCATATATTTAAAGAGCCGTCAATGGCGAGATTCATCAAACTGAAACTGCTCCACTGACCAGGACGTGTAGCAAGGCCGGAAAATAGCCGATCGCCGAATAAGCTTTTAGAAAATCGAAAAGAATGTGCGGAGTGTAGTGGATGGACGGTGTCGGGACAAACACCCAATCCGTGGAATTAAGTAACTTATGGTTGATATCAGGAGATGGGTATGCGGCTGCGTTTCCAAGCTTTATTTTTATGCTATAATAATATTTTTTTGGGAAAAAATCAAGAGGGTAACTTGATTTCTCAAACCAAATGGTAAAAATCAACAATAGAATTTCAGAAAACCTACCTTGCGATAATGAGGCCGCTGGGACTTGACGACACAAAAACACAAAAAAAAACTTACTATAAGCTCAACTTTATTTCGTGTTTTATTTATAACACCCCGCAGGAGGTTCCGGCTGAACTGAAACCGGTTGGTTTATGTATTCAATAAAATTGTGCTAAAACGAAAATATTTGTATTCAAATCTGTTATCTCATAAATTTATAAATAAAAGTGATTGTTCCCTGCCAAAAAATCATTATTGTATTTGACAGTGCACCAACCCTGCTAGAGACGGTTGATATCTAAAGCGGATGGGTGTCACTATCACTGCGACTCCTCTTAATATTTAAATTTTAGCTGCTTTTTGAAAAAAAGCCCCATATACGGAGACTTAAGATTACATTTATGATATATTTTTTTTATTTATATTACATAAGTTACGCATGATTAAAAAAACAAGCCTGAAAAAGAACATCTTGCGATCCAGCGACTGCAAAGTCATCGAGACAATTTAATAGGGACAGAAATATTGACCATCTCTAACTGTTTCATTTGAACTATTTTGAACGCTAGGAACAAAAGTCTGGACTCCCGATCGGTTATTGGCTATTATGAAATTCGTAAAAAAATTCCGTGCCAAAACGTTACCATGCATTTTTTGACGATCTTTCAGTGCACACGTCGGCGCCCCAGAGACCTAGAGATGAGTTGTAATGTTTCCAGCGCAATATAAGGCATAATTTTTCCGTATTATGAGACATTATAGGTAATATTATTTATTTTGCTAATTTCGGCGCCTTTTCAGAGATTGCGCCTATGTTTTTTGCACAGTATGGACGTATGACGAATTCGGCCCTGGATATGAAAGCCTATATAAATAACATATTCTAGCAGTACTATGTTTTATTAATCATTTTTGAAAGCTCGAGCGTAAAGTAATTTCCGGGAAAACATATTTATTTAAGCTTTTGCCCTTAAATTAATCAAATTCCAGATCAATTTATTAATAATCTCCATTCATCCGTTCATATGGTCGAACGCCGTCGTATTTTCACTTCAATATTAAATTGAATGCAACCCAATAAAGTTTTGAAATTACTTCTTAAAGAGTTTTGAAATTATTACAAAACGATTTGATTTGGTACCTACTTTAGAAATCAATTAATTAAATCTCCGCCCTTTAAGTGGTTATGGGTATAAATAATTCATTTTTTTCGATTATCAACTAATTAAACATAACTTAATCAAAGTTTTGCAAAATGTTTTTTTTTTTTTTGTTTCATAATTCTAAGTATAGAACTTATAACCAATGAGATTTGTGTTTTTGAGCGAAGCCATCGAATAATAATAGACTGTAAGGCCAAACCACAAAGTGATTGTTCGTAAACACGAAAACTTATTCGTTTATGATTTACGATTCGCGAATGCGAAGAATAATAATTATTATTATAAAATAAATTACAAGGTAGGTTTCCTACCTACTGAGTTTTAAAAGAAAATTATTGTTTGGTAAGTTTAAATGTTCCTAATCACTAAGGATTGTGCATTTATTATCTTTTTTAGCATTCCAATTATTTTTATTTTGTCTATTGCCTTAGTGGCCGCCGTTTTGGCCGTCGGAATGATTATGATTATGATAGGAGGGGTTTGAAAGGTTATGTAAGTTTTTTTTATAGTTTTTGGGATATTATGCCGTGTTGCGCTTCCTCCTCCTTTAGCCCACATTTCGGACAATGTTACAGTGTCCATCGTCAAAGCAGATGTGTAGATTGTGATGTAGTGTGTAGTTATGTATATATATAAGTAAAACTGTGTTACGCGCGTTAACTTTTTTAGGTCCGGTATTTCAATATACGTATTATTATTATTTTTAGAATAATTAATATGATTTTCGGCGTTGATATTTTGTATAGCCGTCAAGTACCGGATACCAAGAACTATTAATGCGATCTACGTCGTACCTCTTAATATTAATGGGTTTTTTGTGGATTTCAATTGCTTCTGAAAATAAATGTGCTTGAGGGAATACTTTGAGCCGTGAAAACCTGAAAACATATCTGGGGCTATAGGTGTCTTGAAATGGCGTATGCATGGCACGGCAACGCAAAAAATAATTCCTAGTAATTTTATTTCTATATTCTTTAATATTATGACATGTAACATTAATATATTACCCTAGGCCTGAGTTACTGATTACATGCCACCATCGCACAGAAAGAGAAAATTACATTATGTGACTTTTCTATCTAAGTCCTAGATTTCCAAAATATTACGGACATTGCGTAAATCAATCACATATACCTATATATGTTATTATTTTTACCTGATTGAACGTCACAAGTTATCACTGATGACGACAAAAAAAAGGTGTTGGAGATAACGAAACGCTAATTCAAATTTCCATTGATATCCCTCCATGAATATTAACTATAAAGCAGAGAAACTTTATTTCACACTCCCGCAACTTGCAACAATTTTAGTAAAGTACTACTTTTTTTTATACAGTTATAATACATTTTGACATATTTGGTGCATTAACCAGCGAAGTTTCCGCTATATAAAACATATATATATAAAACAAAACAAAAAGAAAACAAAAAAAAAAACAAACAAAAAAAAATACAAAAAAAAACAAAAAAAAAAAAACAAAAAAAAAACAAAAAAACAAAAAAAAACAAAAGCAAAACAATACAAAATTTTGTTGGTGAATTTTAAAAATAAAATAATAACAATAAATGATCCAATTTCTAAAAAACAATAAAAAAATTAAATTAAAAATATGTTTTCAGTTTCAGTGCCGATAAATCGACGTTTATTGAAATAACGTTATACAGTTTTATACAAAACAGCATGTTTAAATAAAAGTACAATAAATGTTACATAATTATATTATTGTATGGTTTACATTACATACCTCACTAGGTGAAACTTGTTCTGAGGTATTATCTCTGTAAAACCTAATATTTATATAGTGACAATTAACAATACCATAATGATAACTCATGGGACTGCAACATAGTTGTATGCCTTAATTGAAAAAATAAATTATAAAAAAATAATATATTTAAGTATCATGGCGAATTTGATAAGTCTGGTTACGTGTCATTCGTTATGCAAAATAATGGATTTGAATATAATTTCGCTTATCTGCGGTATAAAATGCGATGTTTGAGTTATGAATTTTTACCACTATCATTACCACTCAGTTCAACATTTCTAATGTGTCCGAGCCGATAAAAGAATCGTATAAAAAACATCAGTTAGTCACATATTACTCGTCGAATGGAGTTATGAATTCCACATACATAGTCATGGTGATAGTGGTGATATAGACATTCATATATTAAATCCATAAACACAATTAAATTCATTATGAAAAATAAGCACCACAACATGGGTATGAGCATGTGACTGGTCTGATGGTCACAAAACACAAAAACCTGTAAAAAAAAAACAAACTATTTAACTCAATAAAAAAATAATTAAAATAATAATAATAAACGTGTCCCGCTATCAATGCTATTTGAGCATTTTATATACTAGAACAAAATGTCTGAGGTGGTGTCAGAACGAAATTAGACGGGTGTGAAACTCACGTACCAATTATACGAGTACACTGCCAGAATTACACACGAACGGAGTTAGACATGGACGAAATTACGCATGGAGAGAATTACGTACTTCCCAAAAAAGAGTTAAATGCGTTTAAATTTTAGAGTGTTCTAGTTTTATACTAAATTAATTTCGTATTGGAAAAATAAAACAAAAGCTAGATTTGACAGAACACCTGCCTAATTTAGTATTTACGCATAATATGCCCCAAAATACTAAAACAGGGCTATTCACGATTTATGTGAACAGAAAGTTCTAGTACTAAAAATAAAATAGTAGTAGCCAATTTTCTTTATAAACCAAAGTCTTCAAATTATCATTTGCTTAAATAATCTCATCTAGGTATAAACAATATCGGTAAAACATGGCTGAGAAATCTGAGTGATTATGACCTTTCAAACTATATAAAGTCAAATTAAGATAAATGGATATTTAGTAAAAAAAAAGTGCAGGCCGCCTCAGAACAGGAAACCCTAGTGAGGAGGACTGTGAATGCTTTGAATTTGTACTTTTCTTTTAATAATATGCATTATACTTACATACTGTACTTAAAAATGATTACTAAAGTTTTATACTTAACAAATTATTACTAAAGTCACATACATAGATGGAAAACTTTTGAATAGAAACTAATAACAAAAAAAAAATGTTTTTTTTAAATAAAAAAACAAACCTTAATAAAATAACAAAATCAATTTTTTTAAACATTGATTCACAAGGGATTTTAATACTAAAATTAAAATAGCGGTAATCAAATTTCAAATATATGTACATGTATAGAAAAAAAATTAAGCAACCGACAATTTATAAAAAGATCTATGGTATTCAACTTATGGGAAATGCCAGTGATCCAAATCGCATTCCAAATTCCGAGAAACTTTTAATTTCACATCATATGATATGGAAAAGTTATTTCAAATAATAAGATTGGGATTAAAAATCCCTTATTTCTAACTTTCTTCATTCCTTCATTTTTTTCATAAAAAAATGTTTGCACACACGCAAACACTAAAATATAAACCCATTAAAAAGATTTCTTTGCAGTGTATAATTTAAGTAGGTATGATTCTTTCCATGTGCAATTTCGTCCACGTGTAATTCCGTCCGTGTGTAATTCTGTCAGTATAATATTGGTACATGAAATTCACGCCTGTGTAATTTCGTCACGTAACCGTCCGAGACATGTTTGTGTGATGAACGCTTGACGATTGCCACATTGTTTTCCATCATTCGTTATTGGCTATTACATACAAGTTCATATTATTGGCAGTCCAGTCGAATAGAAAGGGGGTTTTGCAAATACAGAACTCAATAGTAATGGCTCTCCTTTCTACCAACGAAATTCAAGTAAACATATTCCAAATATATGATTAAATCTAAGATTTAAGCTATGAATCACCAAAAATTGAAACAGTACCTCTGCTACCCTGACATATATGAGTATATATTTTTTTCTATAGATTTCCATGTCTAATTTATGTTCTAATTTAGCCATAGTATTTATGTTCGTTAAATACTTTTTAGTTTTCAGTGATATTTACCTGTTTCCGTTGGCTAAGATATTCAATTTAAGGTATTAGGACAAAGAAAACGATAAAAAAAATTGTTGGTATGAGTAGAGCCTCATTTCAGCTTTTATCGAAATAAAGTTAGTTTTGTAAATATCAAATCTTCGATTGAATCATAACTTTTGCAAACGTTTACATGAATATGGTCACTAGATTGAAAGAAGTTAAACAATAAAGAACCAAAGGATTCACAGTTCTAAATGATTCAGTTATTATCTCGAAAATAAGTTGAGTTTTCCAAATAAACATTTCCGTTAACCCTTTCAGGCCTAAATAAAAACTGGCATTGATAAGACATACTCCATGCTTTATAACACCGTTCGTTTTTTTTTATGCTTTAGAAGTTATTGGTACTTTCATTTGAGAGACACAAAAATTACCTTTCAAAATATAAACATAGCTACAGCCTGAACGAAAAGCTATAATTCCATGAAAAAATGATCTCGCAAAGCGAGTAATGCCAGCATTTGTAAACGAAAACCGTCATTTTGAATTCACTCTAGATAGGGAAGAATAATTTCTGAAATCTATGTATTTTCATACATACGGAAAGGGTTACATGAATACTAGGTAATATAGGCACATAGTTACCCCTTCTTCACATTAGTGTGCAAGATTTGCTTCATTTCACGTATCTCTTTTACTTGGTCTGTAGATTCCATCAAAAGCTCAATCAATGCTGCTTCGAATTTGAATAATCCGGATCTCTGTTTTACAGCCGTGCAATTTGTCGTCCACCAGTCAGAGGTTGACTATTGACGTAGTTATAGACCTACAACACACCTGTCGACTCTAGATTACACATATTACATGCAGCCTATTGGAAAACGCATTAAGTTTGTAATGGTCTAACCATCATCCTTTTCTTTTAATAGAACCCTGGAAAATATTTTTTTTTATATGCATAACTTTCATGCTAGAAAAGCTTAAGGGAGCGACATCTATCGACTTGTGGAGAGTTTGATTACAGTGAATTATAATCCAATAATTTTTGATTCATAAAACTCGTTGCAACATAAAACCACGAGATGGCAGTGGGAAGAAGACGTTCCCTCTTATAAATAAACATCACAGGATTGGGTGAAATCAACGAAAAAGTTACCAATCAAACGAGCGTTTTACATAAACAACAATTAGTGGTGACAGGACAAAGGAAATATTAATTATTTATGTGAATCGAAAGGGTTCAGATCAACGGCCTATAATATAAACATTTCACTAGCGGTCGAACAGGACGAGAAGAGGTCGTGAACTTTAAAGGAAACAATGGGAAATGCAGAGATGAATAACCATTGAAAATGGAAGTAGAAAGTAAAAATAATATGCAAAATGTTAATTACAAATAAAAAAACTACAAAGAAATGATTTATCTTGCACGGGGAAAGGTGTGTTTGCATTAGAATTTAGACAGAAAGACGTGTCATGTAAGGCTAAGCGGAAAAAACAACGAATTAGAGAAAATAATTCAGAGAACAATAGCTTCAGCAGATGAAAAAGGGAAGAAACAAGAATTATACAGTATGGAAACTTCGGCAAACTTAAGAGACGATTTATGCAGGACTAATGTGAAATAGGAGTACAATTTTCTAATTTCAGGAACGTAGATAATTACAAGGGAGTGAAACTAGGCTGATTTTAGGTGATAAAAGGTATTAATTGAGTAGATTCAGGACATCAGATATTATGAAAATGTAGATGAGAAATGTATCAATCAATTATAAAATTTAAACTGAAGGAATTCAATAGAAATATAGAGATATATGGACTACTACTTTGAATATAGTTCGATACATTTAGGTAAAATTTTGAGGTTGTCAATGACTAATGTAAACAAGGCGACAAGAATTGTTTATCCAAGCGATCAGATGAACATGAAACTCGGGCAATAAAGAGATAAACGAACAATTAAAAATATACAGGGAAGATAGGAATATTTATTTAAGGAAAAGTAATAAAAAATAATGGGTTTTCGATTAACTCTGATTTATATCGGTTTTTTTACAAAAGTAATGATTATTACCCATAGTAAACAATAATCTAATGTGATATTGAGTTAGAGTGGAATGGAGAAAGGGGAGTGGCCAGGAAAGAAGTGAACGGACTCATATCTACCAGGTTTGGGGTAGGTAAATCACAGGTAAAAACGCTAATAAATTAATACATAAAATTATTAAAGGTAGTGAAAAATCAATTAAGGATGATATCAATCGACCCGGATGAGAGTATAAGCAGACGATAGGTACATGCAAAAGGTGTAATACAGCTAGACCAGGAAGAAGCAGTGCAACACATTGAAAAATCATTCTGGAAAGGTATATTTATTAACTCAGGCAGGTGAGGTGGGGAAGAAATTATAAAGTGTTTACACCAATATTAGGATCAATTGAGGATTGCACGAAAATATGCGTTAATCGAATATTCACATGTTAGATCAGAGAAAAACCATGTTACCATCGGAAAATTCATAAATAAAAAGATATCGCATATCAAGATAACCAGGGACTAAGGGAATTTCTAAAATAAGGAACAGCAGGGCGATCTAGAGGAATGAACTAAATTCGATCCTGGCCGGAGTGAGGAAAAGTGATGGATTCAGAGGCGGGCCAGATTTTATCTAAATATTTACATTGAAGAATTACAGTCGAAATTAGTATTACTTACATAGAGGTTTACGAGTTAATAGAGAACATAATTTAATGTAGGTATGGAATGGAGTTAAATCCTTTTGATTCTAAGCTAGGTATATAAGGCAATGTAATGAGGGAATATGGGATTAGTCGCGGAATACGTCGGGCGAGAAATAATTAAATTACGTGCTGACCGATATTAAGTAATTGTTTTGTTTTTGGACTTAGGAAGTTTCATTTGATTTGTTTCTTACAATTAAATAAAGTTTTAAATAAATTCTTTTAAATAGTTGTTGGATTGATTCAACAATAGTTTGATTTAATTCAATAATAGTTTGATAAATATTGAAGTTTCTAAAATTCATTATAATTAAGTTGATACTAAAAATTACTTCTGTGAATTAATTAAAATTGGTGGTTTTAAGTGAAATTATAATAATCGAAAGTGTTTATAAATAAAGTGTTTGAATAGAAGTCTTCTAAAATTCATTATATTTAAGTGAAGTGATATAAAAAAAGTGACCCAGTAAATAAAGTGTTTTGTGTTCGAATTAATATTGTATTAAAATAAATTCTCTTGTTGATCTAGTTTTCTCAAAACTGTTAGAGCAATGTGATAATAATAATAATTTAATAAATATTGAAAATTTCTAAAATTAATAAAGTTATTTGTTTAAAGATTTTTTAAAATTAGCTTCTGTGAATTAATTAAAATTGTTTAAATGAAATATGATTTAATTCATATTTTATGTTGAACTAAATTCATTACGAGTTTAAGAAAAATTAAATATAATTGCGTTTAAAATAATTTTGTGAAAGTTTAAAAACAGCTGAGTCTTAGTTTCACATAATTCATTTTTAATACTTAGTGTGGGATTAATTTCGTAAAAGAAAAATAATAAAGCTCTAAAATATTACCAAGCGTTCGGTTTACGGATTTAATTAATAGTTAGTAAAGAGAATTACGTGAGTACAAAGAAAAAAATAGGAAAATAAAACAACAAAAATTT